>JAHHZJ010001511.1:0-72097 GCA_021437245.1 Aegilops speltoides | reverse complement strand
CAGCCT
The DNA here is from genome assembly GCA_021437245.1 of Aegilops speltoides. NCBI lineage: Eukaryota > Viridiplantae > Streptophyta > Magnoliopsida > Poales > Poaceae > Aegilops > Aegilops speltoides. The sequence continues at coordinate 72,091 of JAHHZJ010001511.1, read as the reverse complement.
ATTGCTATACATCTTGGACCAATTACTAGAGCTCAGCATATAACTAAATTACAGGTACTTTCGTTTCTTGGTAATGATTCTAATATTCATGAGAATATGATCTTGCCTAAATTGGATACATTTGTTTTGCTTACAAATGAAGGGCCTAGCTTGGAGAAGGATGAACATTGGAGCAAGAACAAGCATGGAGATGATGGCATGCATCAGAGGACAAGAATGGAGTTACAAGTGATGATTTGAGGACTTTGAAGCCACCATAATGAGTGCATGAAGCCTTGGACAGAAATATACAAGATGCCACTTCATAAATTTCGTCGGAAGCTATTCTAGGTGCGTCACCTTATTATTGAGCCAGGCCCATGTAATTTCAAAATACATTAGTATAGGCTATTTTTAGAGTCCGTATGTGTGGGAAACAAGAGATAGGGTTAGTTTGGACCCCTCCACAGGGCCACGAAATTCTCCCCTCTTCCTCCATATATAAGCCCTTAGGGCACCGTTTAGACTTTGGGTTTTGTTTAGATCAAAGTTACGCCATAGGCGCAACTTAGCGTGCCGTTTGTGTTCAACGACCGGACAAAGCGTCCTGAACCCTTTGATCAATAAAGCTTTCATCTTATATTAGCAATATCCATTGCAATCTCAATTTCTTGCTTGTTCTTCGTTTGCTCGCGAAAATAGACCCTCGTGGTCGGAGTTGATGGTGCTCCGCGTGGTCGATAACCTCTCGAAGTTGGTTTAGCGATTGCTAAAGCGCGTCCTCGCTGCGCTCGTAGTCGGATCGTCAAATCGACTTCCACCAAAGCAAATCCACCATCTCATCGAAGGCGGGACACCTTTGCCTCTATCAAGTGGTATCAGAGCCGGTGAGATTTTCGGTGAGTAGTTTAGATTTTTTCATACCTATAGTCCACGAAAAAGCCACAAAAAAATTAGGGTTAGTTCATCCTATCCGAACCAATCGAGCCTTTGCATAATCTTTTACGTATTTGCATTGTTGAATTTGCGGTTGCATCGTCGTGTCTAGTTCTGGTCTTAGAGTCTAGTCTTTTAGAGTTTGATTTGGTCATAAGTTGTCACGCTTGCCGCACCATTATCATCATACCCATCTACCACCACGCTTATCCGCCACGCTTGAATCCGTATCCATATACCACCACCGCTTATCATATACCGCTTGAATCCGTATCCATATACCACCACGCTGCCATATATCATCACCAATCAGAGTTCCTTGCATATTAGGTTTGTTTTGGGATCCATCTAGTTTTCGATTCGTGTTTCCTTATGCAGTAGGTTTGGATTCAGCAATCTTTTGCCATCCATAGAAGAGGTTGGTTTCAAAAAAAAGAAGAGTCAGGAAACCACCCTCCGTTTAGGCCAAAATTTTCAAAAAGCCTGGGACAAAAAAATTACGGCTATCCTATTTTTAGGTGTTTCTAAGCGTATTGAGCGATCGCCGTTATAGAAAGTCTTTTTTGACCCGTTTCGATTTTTGGGTCAGGCGATCGAAAAAAATTAAAATTTTGTGAAAAATTTTGTGCCCATCCTATCGGTTTGACCGGGAAGAGTTTTGAGACACTACGCCATTATAGTGATTTTTAAAAAAAAAACAGCGCAAAAAAAAAAAGCGAAAAAAAATTCAGTGTGCTTTTCCCTTGTTTACGTGCGGTAGCCGTGATTTTGTTAGTGTACTAGGCTCGCGTCTCTATGCGGTCTAGCCTAGGACCAGCACCGATCTCACAAATCGTTGAGCGTTTATTCAACTTTGCATCTCTGAATTGATTATTCTGACGTTTTTTGCTACCATATTATAAGCCTTCCCAGCTCCACATACATCTATGTCGTGCGTTTGATTCTCCACAAATCGCTATAGCCAAGCTTTGAGAGTTTTGACTAGCGATTGCCGATCACCTTTCTTCTTTGGGTAGAAGCTAGTAAAATTTGAGATTTGCTTGCGGTTGTGGTATCCACCACCACCACCACCACTTCCTAGTAGTCTGTGGGATCTTATTCTTGTGTGTTTCTATTGCTGCTAACCATGGCAGGATCACAAGCCGATGAGGACTGATTGGGAGAACTTGCGAACAAACAGCTACATGATAAGTTTGACAAATGATGATTGGACGGGTGCAAGATGTGCTAAGCAGATTTGTGAGGCCATGGAGAAGATAGATGGCATTGAGAAGCGTTTGAAACAAAGCTTGATAGCAAGTTTGATGAATTGCTCGTCGTTTTCCACAACCACCATGGCTGCACCTATCGCACCTCTGCAACAACAACTCGCCCCTTTCGAATCGGTATGGGCCAGGCTCGGCGTGTCCCTATTGAGCAGGACAAAATTCTGGTGCCGCTTTCTGTTGTTGGTGCTTCTTTGGCTCTGCTCTGCTGTTTGGTGGTACACAGGAGGATGAGTATGTGGGCGATTATGAGGATGAGGTTGATCAACATCGAACTCGTGCAACCACCGCACCACAACCACCGGTCGTCCACATGCATATAATGGCAATATTAGGGCTCCCCTCAGTGCGAGATCATGACCATCTCCTAAACTAAAATTGAATATTCCACCATTTGAGGTAGATATGTTCTGATATATATCTTACTTGGGTGTTAAAACTGAACAACGATTTACATGTTTACAATATCACGAGGAGGGCGTGTTCCTGCTTGCTTTGTTTGTGCTTTCACTAGCTTTGCATGTGTTTGGTGGTGCGAACATTGTATTATATCTGTTCCGGCTACTTGGGCTGCTTTGAAAACTGCTATGCGTACTCGTTGGGTTCCACCATATTATCAACGTGAATTACTTCAAAAATTGCAGCGCTTAAGACAAGGAAAAACTACGTAGAAGAATATTATCGGGAATTACAAAGCTGGCTTGATTAGATGTGGTATTGTTGAGGAGAATGAAGCTATGCTTGCACGTTTTCTCGGTGGATTAAATAGAGATTGAGACCATTCTAGACTATAAGGATTATAATAATATCACTCGTTTATTCCATCTTGCTTGTAAAGCTGAGCGTGAAGTCTTGAGGATCGACAAGCATTGGGCGCACTAACTTTTCTGCAGGTCGACCTTCATCATGGACACCACGTGCATCATCTACTTCCTTGCACCATCACCTCCTTGGTGCCACCTCAACCGTGATACAAGAAAGCGAGGCACAACCACCACTATCGCCAGAGCACACTGCCGGGCCTGCCGCAGAGCTCTTCTTCTTCCATGGCATCAGCAGGGCACACAAGTGATATTATTTGCGTCGTTGTAAGGAAGAGGACATTTTCGAGAGAATGCAAATCTCAGCGTGTGATGATTGCTCTTGAGGATGGTGGGTATGAGTCCGCTAGTGACTATGATGAGGAGACTTTGGCTCTTATTACACATGAGGAACACGGTGGAGATGATTACGATCATGAGACACAATACATGGCTCTTGAAGATCTTGTGAGTATGAATGTTTAGTTGCTCAGCGTGTTTTGAGTGTGCAGGTTACACAAGCTGAGATAAATCGGAGGCATAATATGTTCCATACAAAGGGAGTTGTGAAGGAGCGTTCTATTAGCGTCATCATAGATGGAGGGCTGCAACAACTTGCTAGCATGGAGATGGTGGAGAAGCTATCTCTCACCACAAGACCACATCCACATCCTTACTACATCCAATGGTTCAACAATAGCGGCAAGGTTAAGGTAACACGTCTTTGTTCGTGTGCATTTTAGTATCTCTACATATCTGATTATGTTGATTGTGATGTGGTACCTATGCAAGCATGTTCCTTATTACTTGGTAGACCATGGCAATTTGATAAAAATTACATACACCATGGTAGAAACAATCGATATACTTTTGTTCATAAGGATAAAAATATTACTTTGCTTCCTATGACTCCACAGTCCATTTTGAAAGATGATATTAATAGAGCTAATAAAGCAAAACAGGAGAAAATAAGAGAAAAATCAGATTGTGGCAAAAGAATTTGAGCGACATATGAAGCCTAATAATAAACCATCTAGTGTTGTTTACGAAATTAAATTGAAAAGTGCATGTTTACTTGCCACTAAATCGATATTGATGAGCTAGATTTTAGCAAATCTATTTGCTATGCTTTTGTGTGCAAAGAGGCATTATTTTCATTCGGGGCGTGCCTTCCTCTTTGCCCCTCTGTCACTAACATTTTGCGGGAGTTATTGGCGTCTTTCCACAAGGCGTGCCACGGGATTATCACCTATTCAAGGGATTGAGCATCAAATTGACTTAATTCGGTGCATCATTACCAACCGTGCACCATCCGTACCAATCGGAGGAGCGAAGGAGATTATCGTCAAGTCACGGGCTGCTCAACAAAGGTTATATCTGTGAATCCCTTAGTCCTTGTCTTGTTCCTATTATTCTAGTGCGAAAAAGGATGGTACATCACGTATGTGTGTTGATTGTAGAGGCATTAATAATATTACTATTAGTTATCGTCACCTATTCCTAGGCTAGATGATATGCTTGATGAATTGAGTGGCTCTACAATATTCTCCAAAGTTGATTTGCGTAGTGGATACCATCAAATTCGTATGAAATTGGGAGATGAATGGAAAATAGCATTTAAAACTAAGTTTGGATTATATGAGTGGTTAGTCATGCCTTTTGGGTTAATTAATGCACCTAGTACTTTCATGAGATTAATGAGCGAAGTTTCGTGCTTTCATTGGACTTTCATTGGACGATTTATAGCAAATCTTTGGAAGAACATTTGGAACATTCGTGCTGTTTTTTAATGCTCTCGTGATGCGTTTGTTTGGTAACCTTAGGAAGTGCACCTTTTGCACCGACCGAGTATCTTTTCTTGGCTATGTTGTTACTCCATAGGGAATTGAAGTTGATAAAGCCAAGATTGAAGCTATTGAGAGTTGGCATGGCCAAAAGCGGTCACACAAGTGAGGAGTTTCCTTGGCCTCGCTGGTTTCTATAGGCGTTTTGTGAGAGATTTCAGCACCATTCTGCACCTCTCAATGAGCTTACAAAGAAGGATGTGCCTTTTGTTTGGGGTACCTTACGGAAGAAGCCTTCACGGTATTGAAAGATAAGTTGACACATGCTCCTTTACTCCAACTTCACGATTTTAATAAGACTTTTGAGCTTGAATGTGATGCTAGTGGAATTGGATTAGGAGGTGTGTTATTACAAGATGGCAAACCTGTTGCATACTTTTACGAAAAATTGAGTGGGCCTAGTTTGAATTATTCTACTTATGATAAAGAATTATATGCTCTTGTTAGGACTTTAGAAACATGGCAACATTATTTATGGCCCAAAAATTTGTTATACATTACGATCATGAATCTTTGAAACATATTAAAAGTCAAGCTAAACTGAATATGAGACATGCTAAATGGGTTGAATTCATTGAGACTTTCCCTTATGTCATTAAACACAAGAAGGGTAAAGAAAATGTTATTCTTGATGCATTGTCTAAATCGTTATACTATGCTTTCACAACTTGACTTTAAAATATTTGGTTTGGAGACCATCAAAGATCAATATGTGCATGATGCTGAATTTAGCGATGTATTGCAGAATTGTAAAGAAGGTAGAACATGGAACAAGTTAAATGCGTTAATGATGGATTTGTGTTCCGTGCTAACAAGCTATGCATTCAGCTAGCTCTGTTAGTCTTTTGTTGTTGCGGGGCGCATGGAGGAGGACTAATGGGACACTTTGGCGTGAAGAAGGCGGAGGGCGTACTTGCTACACATTTCTTTTGGCCAAAGATGAGGCAGGGATGTTGAAGCGTTTTATTGCTCATTGCACTACATGTCAAAAAGCTAAGTCACGACTCAATCCTCATGGTTTATATATGCCTTTGCTGTACCTAGTGTTCCTTGGGAGGATATATCTATGGACTTTGTTTTAGGTTTACCTAGAACAAAGAAGGGAGGATAGCATATTTGTTGTCGTGGATAGATTCTCGAAAATGGCACACTTTATACCATGTCATAAAAGATGATCTTTGTTAATGTTGCTGATTTGTTCTTTATTGAAATTATTAAGCTTGCATGGTGTGCCAAATACTATTGTTTCAGATCGTGATACTAAATTTCTTAGCCACTTTTGGAGATGTTTATGGGCTAAGTTGGGGACTAAGCTGCTTTATAGTACTACTTGTCACCCCCAAGTGATGGACAAAGCTGAAGTAGTCAATAGAACATTGTCTACTATGCTTAGGGCTGTTCTAAAGAATAATAAGAAAATGTGGGAGGAATGCTTGCCTCATATTGAATTTGCTTATAATCGTTCATTGCATTCTACTACTAAGATGTGCCCTTTTGAAGTTGTGTATGGTTTCCTACCTCGTGCACCTATTGATTTGTTGCCTCTTCCATCTTGGAGAAGGTTAATTTTGATGCTAAAGAGCGTGCTGAATTGATTTTAAAAATGCATGAGTTAACTAAGGAAAACATTGGCGTATGAATGCTAAATATAAACTTCTTTGGAGATAAGGGTAGAAAACATGTTGTGTTTGCACGGAGATCTTGTTTGGTTACATTTGCGTGAGATAGATTTCTGATTTGTGCAAATCAAAGCTAATGCCACGTCTGCTGGTCCCTTTAAGGTGTTGGAGAAAGTAAATGATAATGCATATAAACTTGAGCTGCTGCAGATTTTGGGGTTAGTCCACTTTTAACATTGCAGATTTGAAGCCATATTTGGGTGAGGAAGATGAACTTCCGTCGAGGACGACTTCATTTCAAGAAGGGAGGATGATGAGGACATCAATACAATTGTTACACCCTGACCCTATTGCTATACATCTTGGACCAATTACTAGAGCTACTTTACGCCAACTAAATTACGGGTACTTTCATTTCTTGGTAATGATTCTAATGTTCATGAGAATATGATCTTGCCTAAATTGGATACATTTGTTTTGCTTACAAATGAAGGGCCTAGCTTGGAGAAGGATGAACATTGGAGCAAGAACAAGCATGGAGATGATGGCATGCGCATGAGGGACAAGAATGGAGTTACAAGTGATGATTTAGGACTTTGAAGCCACCATAATGAGTGCATGAAGCCTTGGACGAAATATACAAGATGCCACTTCATAAATTTCGTCCGGAGGCTATTCTAGGTCTTCGTCACCTTATTATTGGGCAGGCCCATGTAATTTCGAAATACATTAGTATAGGCTATATTTAGAGTTAGTATGTGTGGGGAAACAAGAGATAGGGTTAGTTTGGACCCCTCCACCAAGGGCCACGAAATTCACCCCTCTTCCTCCATATATACAGCCCTTAGGGCACCGTTTAGACTTTGGGTTTTGTTTAGATTAAAGTTTGCCATAGCTGCAACTTGCGTGCCGTTTGTGTTCAGCGACCGGACAAAGCGTCACGAACCCCACCTTGATCAATAAAGCTTTCATCTTATATTCGCAATATCAGTTGCAATCTCGGTTTCTTGCTTGTTCTTTGTTTGCTCGCGAAATAGACCCTCGTAGTCGGTTGATCGTGCTCGGTGTGGTCAATAACCTCTCGGAGTTGGTTTAGCGATTGCTAAAGCGCGGCGTCCTCGCCGTTAAATTGGATCGTCAAAGTCACCATCTCATCGACTTCCACCACAGCGAAATCCACCATCTCATGGAAAGGCGGTAGACTTGACACCTTTGCCTCTATCGGCCGTTTTGGTGGTGGTTGATGTCTCGCGGTCTTCTTTTGTGCTCTTGAAGCTTGGACTTGGCGTGAAGTAGGTCTTGTTGGGACTTGTGCATTTGCGCTTGTGGAGCATCTTCATGATGATGTCATTGTCGTGCTTGAGCTCGTAGTAGATGTCGTTAAATGCGTAAATCGTGCACATGTTGCTTAGGTGACTTGGCCTTCATGGCGATGTGGATCGTGAGCGTGATGATGATCGCCATGTAGATGTGGGCGAGGCGATTTGCACTTGCATCTTTTACGCGCTCCGAAGACTTGTGGCTTGGCCGTGTAAATCGTCTTGAGGATGATGAAGGGAAGAAGACTTGATCAAGGCTCTAATCTCCTCCATCCTTGCATCTTGTTCCTCTTTATATGCGGCAAGCTTCTTGTCGATGTAGTCCCTTTTCCTTGCTTGGAGTGGCGAATGTCGATGGAGATGTTCTCGATCGCTCTTGCAATCTTGATTGTGCACCTTGCATTTGTCGTTGTAGATCGAAGATAGGCGCTTTGGAGATGTAGTTGTTCACGCCCGTTTGTTGTAAATGAGCCGGAGAGAATGCCTTGCCTATCCATCACAAGACTCGAGCAAATATGAGTGGGAGAAAGAGAAAAGCGTATAGCAAAGTACCTTTGACCAAAGTTGAAGATGAATCAAGTTCACTCAAATGTGGACAATGAAATAGCACTATTGGTACCAATCCTTGTCGGTTCTCACACCTACACAAGTAAAGCTTATAGTGGAGCTCGGTGAGGATAGTGGCACAAAAATTTAATGCAAAATGTTAGCAAGAGTCAATAATGTTGAAAAAGATTCAAATTCATAAGTGAAACAAATGGACCAATAGCAAAGAATGGCTGCGGAAACACACACACGGATAGATAAATGGGGTTCGTGCAACCAAGGAATGAGCTCAAAATGTGGAATCCACCAAAATGCTCGTGTTGCACAACTCAAGAGAGCAGCTAACACGATTGCTCAATAGGCGGATCGACACTTGTGCACAACCTATAAGATGCAAAATGGATATTCTTTCTATCCCAAGTATGCTATGTATGGTGGTTCGGTGTTTCTCTTAAGCATGATATCATATGATGTAGATTTGACAATCTTATGTGCAATGGGTATGATGCTATGGCACTTGCTCACGAGCTCTTTGCTCTCTTTTGCTAAATGCTTTTTTTTCTCAATGGTCACTTATGCACAATGCACAAACCAAGATAGCTATTGTGTATGTCTGGGAACGATATTGTGACACAATGTATGATATGATACCAATATGATATGGTATGTATGCAATGGAATGGTGGATCACTAATGTGCACAAATAGCGTTGCGGCAATACTCAAATGGCTAGTCTCGATAGGTAAGTGGCATAAAATGGGCTAGGGGTTAACAATGCAATTGCAAGGGTATATACAAAGGTGTAAATCGAGGTTACCGTCCTTTGCAATAATGAGTGGCGGTGTTTTGGTGTAGATACCAAGATGATGGAGACTAGTCCTAAATGGCAAAACACCTTAGGAAACGGAAAAACCGCAAACTCAAAATCTCAAATGACAAATGTCAAAATGGTGGTAGCGGAAAGCGGTGGTGGTGTTGCACTAGGCAATGCGGACGGAATGATGGGCTATACATGAGTCGGAGTTGAAGTTGTCGTCCCTAAGTAGCCGAAACACCTTAGGAGACACAAGCCACAACTTGAACAAGCTCAAACAACAATTGGGTTAAGTTGGGTTGTCGGAAGTGTAAGGTGGGAAGGTTATGTGGAAGTGGTGGTGGTGGTGGTTTATGAAGAAGCAACAAATCCCTAAGTGGCGAAACACCTTAGGAGACTCAAGTCACTACTCAAACAACCTCAAATGCTATGGGGAACAAAATGGGTTGGAGTTGCGGAAGTCGGTGGTGGCTATCACGGATGATATGGTGGAAGGCCTAGGCAAACTTGCCAAATTTCAGAAAATATGATGGAGTCAAATGATGTTGGTGGTATTTTTTGTGGGATGGGGATGTCAAGAGCTTCAAAACGAGCTAAAAACGTCAAAATCGGACTCGGATGAATTAGTTATGGCCAAAACAAAAATTCTGTCGATGTCGGTTTGAGGGGTTAACTGGACATCAGGAGAGGTCCGGATGATCCGGGCTAGATCCGGATGATCAGGGTGTATAGCGGATGATCCGGGTTCGTCAGGCGCTTGTTCTGTTTTACAGGTGCGTGGGGTATCCGGACGTCAGGGGCGTCCAGCTGATCCGGGCTTGGTCGGATGATCCGGATAAGGTCCGGATGATCAACCCAAGTCAATCCTTCGGGATTTGCTCTCGGGGCCAATTTTTTGGGCGGAAATGGATGATTTTGAGGGGCAAAATTTGAGGGATTTCGTGGATGGAAGGTGGGGAAACATGGGAAATGCTAGATCCACTTGAAACAAAGCAAATCCATGGATCAAAATCAACAAAACATCATCAAAGCAACAAATCACAAAAAATTGGGGCTATTTTGGTGGGGATTTTCGGTTTAGGGCGAAATCAACAAAATCAAGCTAGAAGACACGGGTGAGGGCTCCAAAAGCGTGATCAACGTGGCTCATGATACCATATGATGTGGCTGGAACCCTATAGCGGCGATCTTTCCGTTTGGAGTGGATCCTCACGGAGGAGACCACGAAGAGCAGCGGAAGAACATGAGGAAATCACGGGGAAGAGCAGAGAGACACTCAACCGACAAGAGATCAATCACACAAGGTCTAGATCATGAAGCACGAGTAACACATGGTCCAAAATCAACAAAGGAAGATACAAAGGTAGCGTTCTTCTCAGGTGGAGGTCTTGAATCCACGATGGGATCTTCCGTAAAGGGTCTTGAATCGAGAGGATCTTCTCCGAAGAGGCGCGGTCTCTCACGAGGAGAATCCGATGGATAATGAGCTCTATCTCTAGCAGGCTAAATCAACGCTAACCCTCAAAGTGGGGAGGAGGAGATCTATTTATAGTGCTAAGCCACGAAGGGGGAGTAAGTGAGGCGAAGGGTACAGGCCTCGGCCCAAGTCATCTTATGCAGCAAGGCGGATGATCGGGACGAGGTCCGGATGATCCGGGTGTCGAGTCCGGATGATCCGGCTGGAGTTCGGATGATCCGGCTTCGTAGGAAGCCTTCTGGTGCCTTGGTGCATTGCGGACGATCCGGGAAGGTCCGGATGATCCATTGGGCGGATGATCCGGACCTTGCCGGTCCGGACGTCGGCCTGGTTCAATGACCGCTCCGTATTCTTCTTCTCCTTTCTTAGTCTTCTCTTCCATGCTTGGCCTTGGTCCTTGGATTCTCCATGGTCATCTTGGTTGTACTGAGTGTATGCAAGGTCCATGCATGAGGTAATAGCCGTGTCTCATATCACGGAAAGTGGCCAGTTCGAGAGAGTGAATTCACCTTGTGTCCAATGGGCGTATGTTGAGGTCTCGTCATATGTCCTCTTGGGGCTTGGAGAGTAGTCGGATGTACATGGGGATGAGCGTGGGATGCTCTCGCATCACGATTGTTCGTCCATAACTCAACGCTCCAGATGGATTTTAAGGTGATTCAATTGTGCTGGAAAGAGCATAAATCTCGTTCAACAAAAATAATCACCCAATTCAGTCCGTATGAAAAAGGTTGTTGGCGTTTTGAGTCAGGTATGTCTGTGGGTCGAATCTGAATCGAGCGTGAAAACATGGACTCTATCTTCTCTTGGCGAAAAGTGGCGTGAGAAGACTTTTTGAACAGCACCTAAACTTCTCCTTTTCCTTATCTTCATATGTGGATTGTACAAATGTCCCATACACACAATTAGATAAAACACAAAAGTATGTGAAGTATTTTTGTTACGGATAACATAAATATATTATTGAATAGTTTGCACTAGAAATCACACGACAAATATGCATGTATGCAATATTTTTAGTCTTATCCAGGTAGTCATGTCCTCATCATAGGAGGCCGGAGTACCATCAAATTCAGCCTTAAGGACTTTTTGTACTGAAAGTCAAAGAACATCATTAATCATTTGTTTTTTAGGACAAGTTTACGAACCCATTGTAACTTCCTTTTGAGCGAAATTCGAGATATTATGTTGCTTATAGACATTAGCCCCACAGTAGCGACAGCGTACCTTTCTGCAGGTGCTCTATGATCCAAGGCAATCTCATTTGGCCATAATTGAAGAAAATCAAAGGCTATATACCTTATTCTCCTTGTTTTTACGCCGGATGGCATCTTTTAACTCATCGCGTGAAAGCCAAGAACAAAAGGCATTCGACGGTCAGATATATATGTGGAGCGATATCTCCTCTATAGGGACAAAATTTTAGACAATCGAAAAGCGCGAAAATGAAGTACTTCGAGGCTGCCATAGAATGAACGGATGTTCACTAAAGCGGTTAGTAATTTTGTCATTGGATGCAGTATCGGACCCATAAGTACTCAAACTACTCGCGGCAAGCAGCGAATCCGAAAAAATACTCGCTCGCCGGGGAGGCTCGGAGTACCCTCAAATTCAGCCTTAAGCGGGACTTTTTGTACGAAAGTCAAAGAACATCATTCGGCGTTGTTTTTCGGACAAGTTTACGAACCCATTGGCACTTCCTTTTGAAGGAAATTGAGGATTATGTTGCTTATAGACATTAGCTGGTAGGGACAAGCGTACCTTCTGCAGATGCTCTATGATCGGCAATCTCATTTGTAGTAAAATTGAAGAAAATCCAGTGACTATATGCCTTATTCTCCTTGTTTTTGGCGGATGGCATCTTGTAACTCATCGTGAAAGCCAAGAACAAAGGGCATTCTGGCATCGGTCGATATATATGTGAAACGATATCTCCTCTTTAGAGGACAAGAAATTTTAAGGCAATCGGGCAAAAGCCTGCGAAAAATGAGTACTTTCAGGAGCTGCCGTAGAATGGACAAATGTTCACTAAAGGTCATAATTTTGTCATTGGTCCGTTGTCGACCCATAAGTACTCAAACTGCTCCGGCAATGAATCAAAAATACTACCGCTTCGCGAGGCAGATACCCTCAAATTCAGCCTAAGCAGGACTTTTGTTACTGAAAGTCAAAGCATTATTAATCATTTGTTTCGAGACAAGTTTAGAACCCATTGGCACTTCCTTTTGAAGGAAATTCGAGATTATGTTGCTTATAGACATTAGCTGGCAGACAAGCGTAACTTTCTGCGGATGCTCTATGATCCGGGCGATCACATTTGGCCGTAAATTGAAGAAAATCAATGGCTATATGACTTATTCTCCTTGTTTTTGCCGGATGGCATCTTTGTAACTCATCGCGTGAAAGCCAAGAACAAAAAGGCATTGGCATCGGTCGATATATATGTGGCGATATCTCCTCTATGGAGGACAAGAAATTTTAGAGCGAATCAAAAGCGCTACGAGAAAATGAAGTACTTTCAAGACGCCATAGAATGGACGGATGTTCACTAAAGCGGTCGTAATTTTGTCATTGGTCAAGTGTCGGACCCATAAGTACTCAAACTGCTCGGCGTGAAAATCAAAAAATACTACCGCTTGCGCGAGGAGTACCACCAAATTCAGCCTTAAGCAGGACTTTTTGGCCTTGAAAGTCAAAGAACATCATTTGTCGTTGTTTTTCGAGACAAGTTTACGAACCCATTGGAACTTCCTTTTGAAGGAAATCGAGATATTATGCTTATAGACATTAGCCCCTGGTAGGGACAAGCGTACCTTTTGCGGGTGCTCTATGATCAAGGCAATCTCATTTGAGTAAATTGAAGAAAATCAAGGCTATATGCCTTATTCTCCTTTTTTGCGGATGGCATCTTTTAACTCATGCGTGAAAGCCAAGAACAAAAGGGCATTCTGGCATCGGTCGATACATATGTGGAGCGATATCTCCTCTATAGGGACAAAATTTTGGGGCAGAACGTCGGGAAAAAGCATACGAGAAAATGAAGTACTTTCAAGGCTGCATAGAATGGACGGATGTTCACTAAAGCGGTCATAATTTTGTCATTGGTCAGTGTCGACCCATAAGTACTCAAACTGCTACGAGCAAGCGTGCGAATCAAAAAATACTCCCGCTTCGCCGGGCTCGAAGTACCCTCAAATTCAGTCTTAAGCATGACTTTTTGTACTGAAAGTCAAGAACATCATTAAATCGTTGTTTTTAGGACAAGTTTACGAACCCATTGGCACTTCCTTTTGAAGGAAATTGAGATTATGTTGCTTATAGACATTATCCCCTGGTAGGACAAGCGTACCTTCTGCGATACTCTATGATCAGGGCAATCTCATTTGGCGTAAATTGAAAAAATCCGTACTATATGCCTTATTCTCCTTGTTTCGCGGATGGCATCTTTGTAACTCATCTTGCGTGAAAGCCAAGAACAGGGCATTCTGGCATTGGTCGATATATATGTGGAAGCGATATCTCCTCTATAGAGGACAAGAAATTTTAGAACAATCAAAAGCATGCGAAAATGAAGTACTTTCGGGAATGCCATAGAATGACGGATGTTCACTAAAAGCGGTCTTAATTTTGTCATTGGTCAATGTCGGACCCATAAGTACTCAAGCTGCTGGCGGCTGTGAATCAAAAAATACTCCCTTGCGCGGGAGCTCGGAGTACCCTCAAATTCAGCCTTAGCGGGACTTTTTGGCCTAAAAGTCAAAGAACATCATCGTCGTTGTTTTGAGACAAGTTTACGAACCGTGGCACTTCCTTTTGAAGGAAATTGAGAGATTATGTTGCTTATAGACATTAGCCCCTGGTAGGGACAAGCGTACCTACTGCGGATGCTCTATGATCGGCAATCTCATTTGGCAGTAAATTGAAGAAAATCGGTGACTATATGCCTTATTATCCTTGTTTTCGCGAGGATGGCATCTTTGTAACTCATGCGGTGAAAGCCAAGAACAAAGGGCATTCTGGCATCGGTCGATATATATGTGAAGCGATATCTCCTCTTTAGGGACAAAGAAATTTTAGGGCAATCGGTAGCGCTGCGAAAATGAAGTACTTTCAAGCCGCGAATGGACGAGATGTTCACTAAAGCGGTCATAATTTTGTCTTTGGTCGAGTGTCCGGACCCAAGTACTCAAACTACTCACGGTGGCCTGTGAATCAAAAAATACTACCGCTTGCACCAGAGACACAGGTACCCTCAAATTCAGCCTAGCGGGACTTTTGGCCTGAAAGTCAAAGAACATTATTATCGCTGTTTTTAGGACATGTTTACGAACCCATTGGCACTTTCTTTTGAGGAAATTCGAGAGATTATGTTGCTTATAGACATTAGCCTGGTAGGACAAAGCGTACCTTTCTGCGGATGCTCTATGATCGGGCAATCTCATTTGGCCGTAAATTGAAAAATCAAAAGGCTATGATTTATTCTCCTTGTTTTTCGGATGGCATCTTTGTAACTCATGCGTGAAAGAAGAACAAGGGCATTCACGGCATCGGTCGATATATATGTATAGCGATATCTCCTCTATAGAGGACAAAAGAAATTTTGGAACCGTCATTGTTACACCCACAGCCCCTGCTGCTATACATACTGGACCAATTACTAGAGCTCACAAGACGCCAACTAAATTACCGTGTACTTTCGTTTCTTGGTAATGATTCTAATGTTCATGAGAATATGATGTCGCTTAAATTGGATACATTTGTTTTGCTTACAAATGAAGGGCCTAGCTTGGAGAAGGATGAACATTGGAGCAAGAACAAGCATGGAGATGATGGCATGCTAAGGGGGACAAGAATGGAGTTACAAGTGATGATTTCAGGACTTTGAAGCCACCATAATGAGTGCATGAAGCCTTGGACGAAATATACAAGATGCCACTTCATAAATTTCGTCCAGAGGCTATTCTAGGTGCCGCATCACCTTATTATTGGGCCAGGCCCATGTAATTTCAAAATACATTAGTATAGGCTATTTTAGAGTCCGTATGTGTGGGGAAACAAGAGATAGGGTTAGTTTCGACCCTCCACCAAGGGCCACGAAATTCTCCCCTCTTCCTCCATATATAAAGCCCTTAGGGCACCGCTTAGACTTTGGGTTTTGTTTAGATCAAAAGTTCGCCATAGCTGCAACTTCGCGCATTTCGCTTGTGTTCAACGACTGCACAAAGGCGCCACGTAACCCCACCTTGATCAATAAAGCTTTCATCTTATATTCGCAATATCCAGATTGCAATCTCAATTTCTTGCTTGTTCTTCGCTTGCTCGCAGGAAATAGACCCTCGTGGTCGTTGATCGTGTTCGGCGTGGTCAATAACCTCTCGGTTGGTTTAGCGATTGCTATATGCGACGCCCTCGCGACGCCGTAGTCGGATCGTCAAAGTCGACTTCCACCAAAGCAAAATCCACCATCTCATCAAAAGACGGGACACCTTTGCCTCTATCAAGTGGTATCAGATTTCCGTGTTGCTCGGTGAGATTTTACAGCTTTTCGTAGTTTAGATCGAGTCTGTTCTTCATACCTACAGTCCACGAAAAAGCCATAAAAATTAGGGTTAGGTCATCCAACCAATCTGAGCCTTTGCATAATCTTTTTCAGATTTGCGTTGATTGAATTTGCGGTTGCATCGTCGTGTCTAGTTGCTGGTCTTAGAGTCTAGTCTTTTAGAGTTTCGAGTTCGGGTCATAAGTTGTCACGCCACCGCCCACCGCTATCATCGCCTCGCCATCTACCACCACCGCTTATCCGCCACCGCTCAATCCGTATCCATATACCACCACCGCTGCCATATACCACCACCGCTGCCATATACCACCACCATATATCCACCACCAATCCGAAGTTCCTTGCATATTAGATTTGTTTTCGGATCCATCTAATTTCCGATTCGTGTTTCCTTGTCCGAGTAGGTTTCGATTCCAGCAATCTTTTGTCGTCCAGTAGAAGAGGTTGGTTTCAAAAAAAACCACCTCCGCTTAGGCCCAAAATTTTCCAAAACGCACGGACAAAAAAATTTCTGGCTATCCTATTTTAGGTGTTTCTAAGCGTATTGAGACAATCGCCGTTATAGAAAGTTTTTTGACTCGCTTCAGCTTTTGGGTCCAGCAAATGAAAAAAAAAATTTTGGTCGAAAAAATTTCTTGCCCATCCTATCAGTTTGACTGGGAAGAGTTTTGAGACACTCGCCATTATAGTGATTTTTCGCAAAAAAAAGCAGCAAAAAAAAAGCAGCAAAAAAAAAAAAAGAGCGAAAAAAAATTCAGAGTGTGCTCCTCCTTGTTTACGCCCAGCGCCGTGATTTTGTTAGTGTTCTAGGCTCGCGTCTCTAGCACGGTCTAGCCTAGGACCAAAGACAAGACTGTCGTTGAGCGCTTATTCAACTTTGCATCTCTGAATTGATTATTGTCGACCTTTTTGCTACCATATTATAAGCCTTCCCAGCTCCACATACATCTACGCCGTATGCTTGATTCTCCCCGTAATCGCTATAGCCAAGCTTTGAGAGTTTTGACTACAACGGTTGCCGATCACCGCCGCTGGGTAAGAACTGTAAGAATTTGAGATTTGCTTGACGGATTTGTGACCGCCCACCACACCACCACCACCAATTCCTAGTAGTCTGTGAGGATCATATTCTTGTGTGTTTCTATTGTTGCTAACCATGGCAGGATCACAAGCCGACGAGACTGATTGGGAGAACCCGACAACAAACAGCTACATGATAAGGTTCAGCAAATGATGATTGGACAAAGACGTGCTAAACAGATTTGACGAGGCCATGGAGAAGATAGATGGCATTGAGAAGACGTTTGAAACAAAGCTTGATAGCAAGTTTGATGAATTGCTCGCTTTTCCACAACCACCGCCGGCTGCACCTATCGCACCTCTGAACGACAACAACTACGCCTTTCCGAATCAAGATGGACGAGCTCAACAGTGTTCCTATTGAGCCAGACAAAATTCTGGTGCCGCTTGCCATCGTTGTTGGTGCTTCTTTGGCTCCTCATCTGCTGCTGGTGGTACCGAGGAGGATGATGAGTATGTGGACGATTATGAGGACGAGGTTGATCAACATCGTAACTACGTGCAACCACCAGCACCACAACCACCGTGTCATCCACATGCAAATAATGGCAATATTAGGGCTCCCCTCAGTACGAGATCATGACCATCTCCCTAAACTGAAATTTAATATTCCACCATTTGAGGGTAGATATGTTCCTGATATATGTCTTACTTGGGAGTTAGAAACTGAACAACGATTTACATGTTTACAATATCCCGAGGAGAGACGTGTTCTCGCTGCTGTTTGTGCTTTCACTAGCTTTGCATGTGTTTGGTGGTCTGAACATTGTAGATTATATCCTGCTCCAGCTACTTGGGCTGCTTTGAAAACTGCTATGCGTACTCGTTGGGTTCCACCATATTATCAACGTGAATTACTTCAAAAATTGCAGCGCTTAAGACAAGGAAAAACTCAGAGAAGAATATTATCGGGAATTACAAACTGGCTTGATTAGATATGGTATTATTCAGAGAATGAAGCTATGCTTGCACGTTTTCCGGGTGGATTAAATAGAGAGATTCGACCATTCTAGACTATAAGGATTATAATAATATCACTCGCTTATTCCATCTTGCTTGTAAAGCTGAACGTGAAGTGCAGGATCGATGAGCATTGGCGCACACTAACTTTTCTCGCAGTCGACCTTCATCATGGACACCAGTGCATCATCTACTTCCACCGCACCATCACCTCCTTCAGTGCCACCTCCAACCGTGATAAAAGAAAGCGGTGCACAACCACCACTATCTCGCCAAGAGCACACCTGCCGGGCCTGCACAGAGTTCTTCTTCCATGGCGTCAACAGGGCACACAAGTGATATTATTTGTCGTCGTTGTAAGGGAAGAGGACATTTTGCGAGAGAATGCAAATCTCAGCGTGTGATGATTGCTACTGAGGATGGTGGGTATGAGTCCGCTAGTGACTATGATGAGGAGACTTTGGCTCTTATTACACATGAGGAACACGGTGGAGATGACTCGATCATGAGACACAATACATGGCTGCTCAAGATGCCGACAGTATGAATGTTTAGTTGCTCAACGTGTTTTGAGTGTGCAGGTTACACAAGCTGAGCAAAATCAGAGGCATAATTTGTTCCATACAAAGGAGTTGTGAAGGAACGTTCTATTCAAGGCCATCATAGATGGAGGGAGCTGCAACAACTTGGGTAGCATGGAGATGGTGGAGAAGCTATCTCTCACCACAAGACCACATCCACATCCTTACTACATCCAATGGTTCAACAACAGCGGCAAGGTGAAGGTAATACGTCTGTTCGTGTGCATTTTAGTATCTCTACATATGCTGATTATGTTGATTGTGATGTGGTACCTATGCAAGCATGTTCCTTGTTACTTGGTAGACCATGGCAATTTGATAAAAATTCAGACACCATGGTAGAAACAATCAAGATACTCTTGTCCATAAGGATAAAAATATTACTTTGCTTCCTATGACTCCTGAGTCCATTTTGAAAGATGATATTAATAGAGCTAATAAAGCAAAACAGGAGAAAAATAAGAGTGAAAATCAGATTGTGGCAAAAGAATTTGAGCAACACATGAAGCCTAATAATAAACCATCTACTTTGCTTCAAATTAAATTGAAAAGTGCATGTTTACTTGCCACCAAATCTGATATTGATGAGCTAGATTTTAGCAAATCTATTTGCTATGCTTTTGTGTGCAAAGAGGCATTATTTTCATTCGAGGACGTGCCTTCCTCTTTGCCCCCGCTGTCACTAACATTTTGCAGAGTTCACGACGTCTTTCCACAAGACGTGCCACCGGATTACCACCTATTCTTGGGATTGAGCATCAAATTGACTTAATTCCCGTGCATCATTACCCAACCGTGCACCATACCGCACCAATCCAGAGGAGATGAAGGAGATTATGCGTCAAGCACAGAGCTGCTCGACAAAGGTTATATACGCGAATCCCTTAGTCCTTGTGTTGTTCCTATTATTCTAGTGCCGAAAAAGGATGGTACGTCACGTATGTGTGTTGATTGTAGAGGCATCAATAATATTACTATTCGTTATCGCCACCCTATTCCTAGGCTAGATGATATGCTTGATGAATTGAGTGGCTCTACAATATTCTCCAAAGTTGATTTATGAGTGGATACCATCAAATTCGTATGAAATTGGGAGATGAATGGAAAACAGCATTTAAAACTAAGTTTGGATTATATGAGTGGTTAGTCATGCCTTTTGGGTTAACTAATGCACCTAGTACTTTCATGAGATTAATGAACGAAGTTTTACGTGCTTTCATTGGACGATTTGTGGTAGTCTATTTTGATGATATATTGATTTATAGCAAATCTTTGGAAGAACATTTGGAACATTTACGTGTTGTTTTTAATGCTCTACGTGATGCACGCTTGTTTGGTAACCTTGGGAAGTGCACCTTTTGCACCGATCGAGTATCTTTTCTTGGCTATGTTGTTACTCCACAGGAATTGAAGTTGATAAAGCCAAGATTGAAGCTATTGAGAGTTGGCCGCAGCCCAAAACGGTCACACAAGTGAGGAGTTTCCTTGGCCTCGCTGGTTTCTATAGGCGTTTTGTGAGAGATTTCAGCACCATTGCTGCACCTCTCAACGAGCTTACAAAGAAGGATGTGCCTTTTGGTTGGGGTACCGCATGTGAAGAAGCCTTCACGGTATTGAAAGCTAAGTTGACACATGCTCCTTTACTCCAACTTCCTGATTTTAATAAGACTTTTGAGCTTGAATGTGATGCTAGTGGAATTGGATTAGGAGGTGTGTTATTACAAGATGACAAACCTGTTGCATACTTTTCTGAAAAATTGAGTGGGCCTAGTCTGAATTACTCTACTTATGATAAAGAATTATATGCTCTTGTTCGGACTTTAGAAACATGGCAACATTATTTATGGCCCAAAGAATTTGTTATACATTCTCGATCATGAATCTTTGAAACATATTAAAAGTCAAGCTAAACTGAATCGTAGACATGCTAAATGGGTTGAATTCATTGAGACTTTCCCTTATGTCATTAAACACAAGAAGGGTAAAGAAAATGTTATTGTCGATGCATTGTCTCGTCGCTATACTATGCTTTCACAACTTGACTTCAAAATATTTGGTTTGGAGACCATCAAAGATCAATATGTACATGATGCTGATTTTAAAGATGTATTGTAGAATTGTAAAGAAGGAAGAACATGGAACAAGTTTGTCGTTAATGATGGATTTGTGTTCGTGCTAACAAGCTATGCATTCCAGCTAGCTCCGTTCGTTTTTGTTGTTGCAGGAGGCGCATGGAGGAGGACTAATGGGACACTTTGGCGTGAAGAAGACGGAGGACGACTTGCTACACATTTCTTTTGGCCAAAGATGAGACGGGATGTTGAGCGCTTTTATTGCTCATTGCACTACATGTCAAAAAGCTAAGTCACGACTCAATCCTCATGGTTTATATATGCCTTTGCTGTACCTAGTGTTCCTTGGGAGGATATATCTATGGACTTTGTTTTAGGTTTACCTAGAACAAAGAAGGGAGGATAGCATATTTGTTGTCGTGGATAGATTCTCTAAAATGGCACACTTTGTACCATGTCATAAAAGCGATGATGTCGTCAATGTTGCTGATTTGTTCTTTCGTGAAATTATTCGCTTGCATGGTGTGCCAAATACTATTGTTTCAGATCGTGATACTAAATTTCTTAGCCACTTTTGGAGATGTTTATGGGCTAAGTTGGGGACTAAACTGCTTTTTAGTACTACTTGTCACCCCCAAACCGATGGACAAACTGAAGTAGTCAATAGAACATTGTCTACTATGCTTAGGGCTGTTCTAAAGAAAAATAAGAAAATGTGGGAGGAATGCTTGCCTCATATTGAATTTGCTTATAATCGTTCATTGCATTCTACTACTAAGATGTGCCCTTTTGAAGTTGTGTATGGTTTCCTACCTCGTGCACCTATTGATTTGTTGCCTCTTCCATCTTCGGAGAAGGTTAATTTTGATGCTAAAGAACGTGCTGAATTGATTTCAAAAATGCATGAGTTAACTAAGGAAAACATTGAGCGTATGAATGCTAAATATAAACTTGCTGGAGATAAGGGTAGAAAACATGTTGTGTTTGCACCTGGAGATCTTGTTTGGTTACATTTGCGTAAGGATAGATTTCCTGATTTGCGCAAATCAAAGCTAATGCCACGTGCTGTTGGTCCCTTTAAGGTGTTGGAGAAAGTAAATGATAATGCATATAAACTTGAGCTACCTGCAGATTTTGGGGTTAGTCCCACTTTTAACATTGCAGATTTGAAGCCATATTTGGGTGAGGAAGATGAACTTCCGTCGAGGATGACTTCATTTCAAGAAGGGGAGGATGATGAGGACATCAATACCATTGTTACACCCACAGCCCCTGCTGCTATACATACCGGACCAATTACTAGAGCTCACAAGACGCCAACTAAATTACCGTGTACTTTTGTTTCTTGGTAATGATTCTAATGTTCATGAGAATATGATGTCGCTTAAATTGGATACATTTGTTTTGCTTACAAATGAAGGGCCTAGCTTGGAGAAGGATGAACATTGGAGCAAGAACAAGCATGGAGATGATGGCATGCGACGGGGACAAGAATGGAGTTACAAGTGATGATTTCAGGACTTTGAAGCCACCATAATGAGTGCATGAAGCCTTGGACGAAATATACAAGATGCCACTTCATAAATTTCGTCCAGAGGCTATTCTAGGTGTCACGTCACCTTATTATTGGGCCAGGCCCATGTAATTTCGAAATACATTAGTATAGGCTATTTTAGAGTCCGATTTGTGGGGAAACAAGAGATAGGGTTAGTTTCGACCCTCCACCAAGGGCCACAAAATTCTCCCCTCTTCCTCCATATATACAGCCCTTAGGGCACCGCTTAGACTTCGGGTTTTGTTTAGATCAAAAGTTCGCCATAGCTGCAACTTCGCGTGATCGCTTGTGTTCAACGACTGCATAAAGGCGCCATAGAACCCCACCTTGATCAATAAAGCTTTCATCTTATATTCGCAATATCCAGATTGCAATCTCAGTTTCTTGCTTGTTCTTCGCTTGCTCGCAGGAAATAGACCTCGTGGTCGTTGATCGTGTTCGGCGTGGTCAATAACCTCTCGGAGTTGGTTTAGCGATTGCTAAGGCGCGACGTCCTCGCACGCTCGTAGTCGGATCGTCAAAGTCGACTTCCACCAAATCAAAATCCACCATCTCATCGAAAGACGGGACACCTTTGCCTCTATCACACCTCGTAGCTCGTCTCCATGACCGAAGGGAGTTTCCCATGCTCGGCCATCTTCCTTGGGGGGCTTCCGAAGATGGAAGTGTCACCCTCGCTCGTAGGTGGTCGCCTTGGACTTGATGAAGTCGATGTAGGCGTACTCGTGGGAAGTAGGCGAAGATGCCGTACGTCCAAAGGCGAAGATGCCTTGAGAACACTTGGCGAAGATGCCGAAGTGGTTGATGTAGTCGTAGCGCCGTCTTGGTGGTGGTCATCTCGCGGTCTTCTTTTGTGCTCTTGAAGCTTGGACTTGGCGTGAAGTAGGTCTTGTTGGGACTTGTGCATTTGCGCTTGTGGAGCATCTTCATGATGATGATGTCGTTGTCGTGCTTGAGCTCGTAGTAGATGTCGTTCGTCGTCGTCGTGCACATGTTGCTTGGAGGTGATTTGGCCTTCATGGCGATGTGGATCGTGAACGTGATGATGATCGCCATGTAGAAGTGGACGAGGACGATTTGCACTTGCATCTTGTTCGCGCTCCAAAGACTTGTGGCTTGACCGTCGTCGTCTTGAGGATGATGAAGGGGAAGAAGACTTGATCAAGGCTCTAATCTCCTCCATCCTTGCATCTTGCTCCTCTTTATGTGCGGCAAGCTTCTTGTCGATGTAGTCCCTTTTCCTTGCTTCGGAGTGACGAATGTCGATGGAGATGTTCTCGATGCGCTCTCGCAATCTTTGGAGATGTAGTTGTTAACGCCGTCGTTGTTGTCGTAGACCGGAGAGGGAATGCCTTGCTTATCCATCACAAGACTCGAGCAAATATGAGTGGGAGAAAGAGAAGAACGTATACCAATGTACCTTTGACCAAAGTTGAAGATGAATCAAGTTCACTCAAATGTGGACAATGAAATAGCACTATTGGTACCAATCCTTGTCGGTTCTCACACCTATACAAGTAAAGCTTATAGTGGAGCTCGGTGAGGACAGTGGCACAAAAATTTAATGCAAAATGTTAGCAAGAGTCAATAATGTTGAAAAAGATTCACAAATTCGCAAGTGAAACAAATGGACCAATAGCAAAGAATGGCACACGGAAACACACACACGGATAGATAAATGGGGTCGTGCAACCAAGGAATGAGCTCAAAATGTGGAACCCACCAAAACGCTTGTGTTGCACAACTCAAGAGAGACGCTAGCACGATTGCTCAATAGGCGGATACGACACTTGTGCACAACCTATAAGATGCAAAATGGATATTCTTTCTATCCCAAGTATGCTATGTATGTATGGTTCCCGGTGTGTCTCTCAGGCATGATATCATATGATGTAGATTTTGGCAATCTTATGTGCAATGGGTATGATGCTATGGCACTTGCTCACGAGCTCTTTGCTCTCTTTTTGCTTAAAAGCTTTTTTTTTCTTTGGCCACTTATGCACAATGCACAAACCAAGATAGCTATTGTGTATATGCGGGAACGATATTGTGACACAATATATTATATGATACCAATATGATATGGTATGTATGCAATGGAATGATGGATCACTAAAGTGCACAAGTAACGTTGCCGGCAATACTCAAATGGCTAGTCTCGATAGGCAAGTGACGCAAAATGGGCTAGGGGTTAACAATGCAATTGCAAGGGAATATACAAAGGTGTCGTCGATGTTACCGTCCTTTGCGATGATGAGTGGCGGTGTTCTTGGTGTAGATACCAAGATGATGAAGACTCGTCCCTAAGTAGCCGAAACACCTTAGGAAACGGAAAAACCGCAAACTCAAAATCTCAAATGACAAATGTCAAAATGGTGGTAGCGGAAAGCGGTGGTGGTGTTGCACTAGGCAATGCGGACGGAATGATGGGCTATACACGAGTCGGAGTTGAAGTTGCCGTCCCTAAGTAGCCGAAACACCTTAGGAGACACAAGCCACAACTCGAACAAGCTCAAACAACAATTGGGTTAAGTTGGGTTGTCGGAAGTGTATGGTGGGAAGGTTATGTGGAAGTGGTGGTGGTGGTGGTTGATGAAGAAGCAACCGTCCCTAAGTAGCCGAAACACCTTAGGAGACTCAAGTCACTACTCAAACAACCACATATGCAATGGGGAACAAAATTGGTTAGGTTATGGAAGTCGGTGGTGGTAATGCGGATGATGTGGTGGAGGGACTAGGCAAACTTGCCAAATTTCAGAAAATATGATGGAGTCAAATGATGTTGGTGGTATTTTGTGGGATAGGGATGGCAATAGCTTCAAAACGAGTTAAAGAACGCCAAAATCGGAGTTCGGATGAATTAGTTATGGACAAAACAAGATTTCAGCCGTGTCGGTTTTCGTAAACGGACATCCGGAGGAGGCCCACTCATCCGGCTATGTCCGGATGATCCGGAGGACATCCGGATGATCCGGTTCGCCGGCGCGGTTCTGTTTTTCGGTGCGCGATTTATCCGGACGTCCGGGGCGCCCAAATGATCCGGCTTGGTCCGATGATCCGGGAGAATGTCCGGATGATCCGGCCAAGTCAACCCGCTCGGGATTTGCTCTCGAGGACGAATTTTTTGGGCGGAAATGGATGATTTTCGGGGCAAAATTTGAGGGATTTCATGGATGGAAGGTGGGGAAACTTGGGGGAAAGCTAGATCCACTTGAAACCAAGCAAATCCATGGATCAAAATCAACAAAACATCATCAAAACCAACAAATCACAAAAAAATTTGGGGCTATTTTTGGTGGGGATTTTCGGATTTAGGACGAAATCAACAAAATCAAGCTAGAAAAAGAGGGGTAGGGGCTCCAAAAACGTGATCAACGTGGCTCATGATACCATATGATGTAGGGTGGAACCCTAATTCGTCGATCTTTCATGTTTGGAGGGGATCCTACGGAGGAAACACGAAGAACACGCGAAGCACAAAGGGAAACACGGGGAAAACGAGAGAGAATCACTCAACCAACAAGGAATCGGTCACACAAGTGCTAGATCAACATACACTCATGAGATCCACAAGATACATAGTCAACTAGGGTAAGGATACAAAGGAACCGTTCATCTCCTAGAGGAGGCCTTGAATCCACGAGGGGATCTTCCCGTAAAGGGGTCTTGTATCCGAGAGGATCTTCTCCGAAGAGGCCGCGGTCTCTCACGAGGAGGAGATCCGATAGATGAGCGTAGCTCTATCTCTAACTTGAGCTAAATCAACTCTAAGTCTCCAAGTGAGGAGAGGGGGTCCTATTTATAGACTAGGGGGCGAAGGGGTACATGGGCTCAGCCAAGTCACAAGACACAAAGCGGGTCCGGATGATCCGGATGGTGGCCCGGATGATCCGGGTGTCGGGGGTCCGGATGATCCGGGCGACCGTCCGGATGATCCGGCTTCGTCGGGGGGGCTTCTGTTGTCTTCGGCGCCGATGCCCGGATGATCCGGGGGAGGGTCCGGATGATCCGGCTGGGCACGGATGATCCGGACGCCGGTCCGGATGTCCGGCCTGTCTCCAGCAGCCGCTCCGTCTTCTTCTTCTCCTTTCTTCCATCTTCTCTTCCATGCTTGGCCTTAGTCCTTGGATTCTCCATGGTCATCTTGGTTGTACCTGAGTGTATGCAAGGTCCATGCATGAGGTAGTAGCCGTGTCTCATATGCGGGAAGTGACGGTTCGAAGAGGAGTGAATTCACCTTGTGTCCAATGGCGTATGTTCGAGGTCTCGTCATAGGTCCTCTTGGGGCTTGGAGAGTAGTCGGAGTGTACATGGGGATGAACGTGGGATGCTCCGCATCAACGCCGGAGCACAATCAACCTGACCACGAAGGTCTATTCCTGCAAGCAATCGAAGAACAAGCAAGAATATGATAAAAGCAATCTGAATATTGTGAGTATGTATGAAGTATTGATAAAGGTGGGGATCCGTAAGCGGTCTTGGTCTGGTCGTTGGACACAAACGAAGTACACGAAGTTGCAATGGCTAACTTTTAACTAAACAAATCCCAAAGAAAAAGCTACTAGATGGATCTACTTATATAGGAGCAAGGGGTGGCGGCCAAGGAGGTGGGAGGACGTCCCAAGGCAGCCTAAAACTAACCCTAGGTCGTACAACGCCAATGGGCCCAAGTGGAGGTGACGTAACACCTTTGGACTTGTAGTTTGACTCGGATTCTAGTGCAGCGTCAGATTGTTTCGTCCATAACTCAACGCTCCAGATGGATTTTAAGGTGATTCCAATTGTGCTGGAAAGAGCATGAAATCTACGTTCCAACAAAAAAATAATCACCCAATTCGGAGTCCGTATGAAAAAGTTGTTGGCGTTTTGAGTCAGGTATGTCTGTGCAGTCCGAATCTGAATCCAGAACGTGAGAAACATGGACTCTATCTTCTCTTGGCCGAAAAGTGACGTGAGAAGACTTTTTGAACAGCACCTAAACTTCTCCTTTTCCCTTATCTTCATATGTGGATTGTACAAATGTCCCATACACCTGCAATTAGATAAAACACAAAAGTATGTGAAGTATTTTTGTTCTGGATAACATAAATATATTATTGAATAGTTTGCACTAGAAATCACCTGACAAATATGCATGT
Source organism: Aegilops speltoides (assembly GCA_021437245.1). Classification (NCBI taxonomy): domain Eukaryota; kingdom Viridiplantae; phylum Streptophyta; class Magnoliopsida; order Poales; family Poaceae; genus Aegilops; species Aegilops speltoides. The sequence goes on along the minus strand of JAHHZJ010001511.1, from coordinate 44,546 downwards.
ATGCAATATTTTTGGTCTTATCCAAGGTAGTCATGTCCTCATCATAGGAGGCCCGGAGTACCATCAAATTCAGCCTTAAGCAGGACTTTTTGGCCCTGAAAGTCAAAGAACATCATTCGTCGCTGTTTTTCAGACAAGTTTCTGAACCCATTGTAACTTCCTTTTGAACGAAATTCGAGATATTATGTTGCTTATAGACATTAGCCCCCTGGTAGCGACAAACGTACCTTTCTGCAGGTGCTCTATGATCCGGGCAATCTCATTTGGCCATAAATTGAAGAAAATCCAAAGGCTATATACCTTATTCTCCTTGTTTTCGCCGGATGGCATGCTGTAACTCATGCGCGTGAAAGCCAAGAACAAAAGGGCATTCCCGGCAACGGTCAATATATATGTGGAGACGATATCTCCTCTATAGGGGACAAGAAATTTTCGGGCAATCAGGCAAAAAGCGCACGAGAAAATGAAGTACTTTCGAGGACTGCCATAGAATGGACAGATGTTCACTAAAACGGTCGTAATTTTGTCATTCGGAGTCTGTGTCAGACCCATAAGTACTCAAACTACTCGCGGCAAGCACGCGAATCCGAAAAATACTCCCCGCTTGCGCCAGGAGGCTCGGAGTACCCTCAAATTCAGCCTTAAGCGGGACTTTTTGGCCCTGAAAGTCAAAGAACATCATTCGACGTTGTTTTTCAGACAAGTTTCTGAACCCATTGGCACTTCCTTTTGAAGGAAATTCGAGAGATTATGTTGCTTATAGACATTAGCCCCCCTGGTAGGGACAAACGTATCTTTCTGCAGATGCTCTATGATCCGCAATCTCATTTGGCCGTAAATTGAAGAAAATCCAGCGCTATATGCCTTATTCTCCTTGTTTTCACGGATGGCATGTCAGAACTCATGCGCGTGAAAGCCAAGAACAAAAGGGCATTCCCTGCATCGGTCAATATATATGTGGAAACGATATCTCCTCTTTAGAGGACAAGAAATTTTGGGGCAATCAGCAAAAGCACACGAGAAAATGAAGTACTTTCAAGGATCTCAAGGACTGCCGAGAATGGACAAATGTTCACTAAAACGGTCATAATTTTGTCATTCGGAGTCCGTGTCGAACCCATAAGTACTCAAACTGCTCACGGCGAAATGCGAATCCAAAAAATACTACCCGCTTCCGCCAGAGGCCCGAGTACCTCAAATTCAGCCTTAAGCAGGACTTTTGGCCCCGAAAGTCAAAGAACATTATTCGTCATTGTTTTTCGCACAAGTTTCAACCCATTGGCACTTCCTTTTGAAGGAAATTCGAGAGATTATGTTGCTTATAGACATTAGCCTCTCGGCAGGGGCAAACGAATTTCTCTCTGCAGATGCTCTATGATCCGGCAATCACATTTGGCCGTAAATTGAAGAAAATCCAATGGCTATATGACTTATTCTCCTTGTTTTCGGCGGATGGCATGCTGTAACTCATGCGCGTGAAAGCCAAGAACAAAAGGGCATTCGTGGCATCGGTCAATATATATGTGGAAGCGATATCTCCTCTATGGAGGACAAGAAATTTTGGGGCAATCAGGCAAAAGCGCACGAGAAAATGAAGTACTTTCAAGGACTGCCATAGAATGGACAGATGTTCACTAAAACGGTCGTAATTTTGTCATTCGGAGTCCGTGTCGGACCCATAAGTACTCAAACTGCTCGCGGCGAGCGTGAAAATCCAAAAAATACTACCCGCTTGCGCCAGGAGGCCCGGAGTACCACCAAATTCAGCCTTAAGCAGGACTTTTTGGCCTTGAAAGTCAAAGAACATCATTTGTCGTTGTTTTTCAGACAAGTTTCTGAACCCATTGGAACTTCCTTTTGAAGGAAATTCGAGATATTATGTTGCTTATAGACATTAGCCCCCTGGTAGGGACAAACGTACCTTTTTGCAGGTGCTCTATGATCCGGGCAATCTCATTTGGCCGTAAATTGAAGAAAATCCAAAGGCTATATGCCTTATTCTCCTTGTTTTCGCCGGATGGCATGCTGTAACTCATGCGCGTGAAAGCCAAGAACAAAAGGGCATTCCTGGCATCGGTCAATACATATGTGGAGACGATATCTCCTCTATAGGGGACAAGAAATTTTGGGGCAATCAGGAAAAAGCATACGAGAAAATGAAGTACTTTCAAGGACTGCCATAGAATGGACAGATGTTCACTAAAACGGTCATAATTTTGTCATTCGGAGTCCGTGTCTGACCCATAAGTACTCAACCTGCTCGCGGCAAGCGCGCGAATCCAAAAAATACTCCCCGCTTGCGCCAGGAGGCTCGGAGTACCCTCAAATTCAGTCTTAAGCATGACTTTTTGGCCCTGAAAGTCAAAGAACATCATTCGTCGTTGTTTTTCAGACAAGTTTCTGAACCCATTGGCACTTCCTTTTGAAGGAAATTCGAGAGATTATGTTGCTTATAGACATTATCCCCCCTGGTAGGGACAAACGTACCTTTCTGCAGATACTCTATGATCCGGGCAATCTCATTTGGCCAGAATTGAAGAAAATCCAGCGCTATATGCCTTATTCTCCTTGTTTTCACGGATGGCGTCAGTAACTCATGCGCGCGAAAGCCAAGAACAATAGGGCATTCCCGGCATTGGTCAATATATATGTGGAAACGATATCTCCTCTATAGAGGACAAGAAATTTTGGGGCAATCAGCAAAAGCGCACGAGAAAATGAAGTACTTTCGAGGACCGCCATAGAATGGACAGATGTTCACTAAAACGGTCTTAATTTTGTCATTCGAGTCCGTGTCGGACCCATAAGTATTCAAACTGCTTTCATGGCGCCGCTGAATCCAAAAAATACTCCCGCTTGCGCCAGAGGCTCGGAGTACCTCAAATTCAGCCTTAAGCAGACTTTTGGCCCTAAAAGTCAAAGAACATCATTCGTCGTTGTTTTTCAGACAAGTTTCTGAACCCATTGGCACTTCCTTTTGAAGGAAATTCGAGAGATTATGTTGCTTATAGACATTAGCCCCCCTGGTAGGGACAAACGTACCTACCTGCAGATGCTCTATGATCTGGCAATCTCATTTGGCCGTAAATTGAAGAAAATCCAGCGGCTATATGCCTTATTATCCTTGTTTTCGCAGGATGGCATGCTGTAACTCATGCGCGTGAAAGCCAAGAACAAAAGGGCATTCCTGGCATCGGTCAATATATATGTGGAAACGATATCTCCTCTTTAGAGGACAAGAAATTTTGGGGCAATCAGGCAAAAGCGCACGAGAAAATGAAGTACTTTCAAGCACTGCCATAGAATGGACAGATGTTCACTAAAACGGTCATAATTTTGTCTTTCGGAGTCCGTGTCGGACCCATAAGTACTCAAACTACTCACGGTGAGCGCGCGAATCCAAAAAATACTACCCGCTTGCACCAAGAGACCTGGAGTACCCTCAAATTCAGCCTTAAGCAGGACTTTTTGGCCCTGAAAGTCAAAGAACATTATTCGTCGCTGTTTTTCAGACATGTTTCTGAACCCATTGGCACTTTCTTTTGAAGGAAATTCGAGAGATTATGTTGCTTATAGACATTAGCCCCCTGGTAGGGACAAACGTACCTTTCTGCAGATGCTCTATGATCCGGGCAATCTCATTTGGCCGTAAATTGAAGAAAATCCAAAGGCTATATGATTTATTCTCCTTGTTTTCGCGGATGGCATGCTGTAACTCATGCACGTGAAAGCCAAGAACAAAAGGGCATTCCTGGCATCGGTCAATATATATGTGTAAACGATATCTCCTCTATAGAGGACAAGAAATTTTGGGGCAATCAGGCAAAAGCGCACGAGAAAATGAAGTACTTTCAAGGACTGCCATAGAATGGACAGATATTCACTAAAACGGTCGTAATTTTGTCATTCGGAGTCCGTGTCTGATGAGGGCATCAATACCATTGTTACACCCACAGCCCCTGCTGCTATACATACTGGACCAATTACTAGAGCTCGCGCACGCCAACTAAATTACCAGGAACTTTCGTTTCTTGGTAATGATTCTAATGTTCAAGAGAATATGATGCTGCCTAAATTGGATACATTTGTTTTGCTTACAAATGAAGGGCCTAGCTTGGAGAAGGATGAACATTGGAGCAAGAACAAGCATGGAGATGATGGCATGCGCAAGGGTGACAAGAATGGAGTTACAAGTGATGATTTCAGGACTTTGAAGCCACCATAATGAGTGCATGAAGCCTTGGACGAAATATACAAGATGCCACTTCATAAATTTTCGTCCAGAGGCTATTCTAGGTGCCGCGTCACCTTATTATTGGGCCAGGCTCATGTAATTTCGAAATACAGTAGTATAGGCTATTTTTAGAGTCCGTATGTGTGGGGAAACAAGAGATAGGGTTAGTTTCGGACCCCTCCATGATGAGGACATGACTACCTTGGATAAGACCAAAAATATTGCATACATGCTTATTTGTCAGGTGATTTCTAGTGCAAACTATTCAATAATATATTTATGTTATCCAGAACAAAAATACTTCACATACTTTTGTGTTTTGTCTAATTGCAGGTGTATGGGACATTTGTACAATCCACATATGAAGATAAGGGAAAAGGATAAGTTTAGGTGCTGTTCAAAAAGTCTTCTCACGTCACTTTTGGGCCAAAAGAACATAGAGTCCAAGTCTCTCACGTTCTGGATTCAGATTCGGACTGCACAGACATACCTGACTCAAAATGCCAACAACTTTTTCATACGGACTCCGAATTGGGTGATTCTTTTTTTGTTGGAAAGTAGATTTCATTCTCTTTCCAGCACAATTGGAATCACCTTAAAAGCCGTCCGGAACGGTGAGTTATGAACGAAACAATCTGACGCTGCACCAGAATCCGAGTCAAACTACAAGTCCAAAGGTGTTACGTCACCTCCACTTGGGCCCATTGGCCTTGTACGACCTAGGGTTAGTTTTAGCCCGCCTTGGGACGTTCTCCCACCTCCTTGGCCGCCACCCCTTGCTCCTATATAAGTAGATCCATCTAGTCGCTTTTTCCTTGGGATTTGTTTAGTTAAAAGTTAGCCATTGCAACTTCGTGTACTTCGTTTGTGTCCAACGACCAGACCAAGACCGCTTACGGATCCCCACCTTTATCAATACTACATACATACTCGCAATATTCAGATTGCTTTTATCATATTCTTGCTTGTTCTTCGATTGCTTGCGGAATAGACCTTCGTGGTCGTTGATTGTGCTCCGCGTGGTCAATAACCACTGGAGTTGGTTTAGCTATTGCTAAGGCGCAACGTCGGCACGCTTGTAGTCGGATCGTCAAAGTCGTCTCCACCAAATCGATAGTTATCATCTCATTGAAAGATCGACACCTCCGCCTCTATCAAGTGGTATCGCTTTTAGGTTGCTCGGTGAGATTTTACAGCTTTTCATAGTTTAGATCGCATCCGCATTCATACCTATAGTCCATGAAAAAGCCACAAAAAAATTAGATCTGTTCATCTTTTATCCAAGCCAGTCTGAGCCTTTGCAATTTTTCTATTCGTTGCTTGCATAGTTGAATTATCGGTTGCATCGTCGTGTCAGTTGCTGGTCTTAGTGTCTAGTTCCTTTAGAGTTTCGAGTTCTGTTCACATTAGTCACGCCACCGCTGCATTATTATCCCTTCCGTTGTCCACCATCCCATCTATTAATTTTCACCATGTGCTACGCGCTGTTCATTGTCATAATCATAGTTGTGGTCATTCACATCTTCGCCTGATCCAATCTGCATCTTATCTAGTTTGTCTTGGAAAGAGGGAGAATAAAAAGAGAGAAAAAGAGAGAAAAAGGAAAGAAAAAAGAAAAGAAAAGAGAGAAGAAAAAAAGAAAAAATGTGAGAAAAAAGAGAGAAAAAAAGCGGATCTATCTAGAATCAATCTCGTACTGAATTCGGATTGGAATCTGCTTTTATGACTGCTCAAGAAACGGGTGTATCTTCCTCATACGAAGTCCGTTTTGGATCCGTGAGTACTCAAATTGAAGCTAGCAACGAGCTGCATCTAAATAGTTGCAGAAGCTTGTTCATTATTTGACACCTCAAAATCAGCTTCTAAATAGGTCTTTTTTCCCTCTGAAGTTCATGAATACAGCTTGTTCCAATTTTTCATGCCAGTTTTAGAATTCTTTGACTCCTCATATCAACTCGGAATTGAGTGATTCTTTTTGCATTGGAAAGCTTGAGTTAGTAGCATTCTTTGAAAGAATTTATCAGAAAATTGGCTCAAACTTTTCAAGAGGAAAGTTGGAGAGAGAGTTGTTGTATGTCCTGCTTGGTAGTTGTTTTTCATCATTATCTTCACTACCATTGTGATCTTCACTTATATCTTGCTGTCAAGAGCTACTTAATATCCTTCATTGATGCTAGTTGTGCTATGCCGTGACCTCATTAGTGTTCTAGGCTCGCGTCTCTAGTCCGGTCTAGCCTAGGACCAGCACAGTACTATCGTTGAGCGTTTATTCAACATTGCATCTTTGAATTGATTATTGCTAATCTTTTGCTACCATATATAGCCAACCCAGCTCCACATATTTCTAAACCGTGTATACGTACGCTCCCCTGGCAATCGCTTTACTCAATATTCGGAGTTACTTGACACCGCTGGTTGCCGATCACCGCCTGCCGCATGGTAAGAACTTGTAAGATATCGCTATTTGCTTTACTGTGAGCACTTTACAACCACATCCTAGTAGTTCATAGGAACATTATTCTCGAATTTTGTTTCTTGTTTCTACTAATCATGACAGGTTTCTTGGACGACGAACACATCTTCACCATCACGAGAGTTGGAACAACACACACAAGCACATGGCCAGGTTAGCTCTTTACCGTCATTTGAGGGTAGATTTAATCCTGCTATTTATCTAGCTTGGGAGCTTGAAGTAGAACAAGTTTTTAGTCACCATGGCTTTTCTGAACTTGAGCGAGTACGAGCTGCCACTAGAGCATTTACTGGTTTTGCTTCTGTTTGGTGGAGTGTGCATTGTAAGAGAAACATTGATAACCAACCCACAACTTGGAAAGCTTTGAAAGATGTAATGAGAAAACAATTTTTCCCTCCTTACTATCGTCGTGAATTGCTTCGCAAATTTGAACAATTTAAACAAGGCAATAACACTGTTCATGCTTACTACCAAGAGTTCAAATCTTATATACATCATTGTGACATAGAAGAATCTGAGGATGATACAATGAATAGATTTTTGGTGGTTTGAACCATGATATTCGTGCAAGATTTTAGTATATTCCTCGTTGCATTATCGGTATGTATGTTCGTGCTTGTACCTTTGAGAGACAAGCACAGGAGGATGCATTGGGTGACTACAACAACTACAATTCCAGTTCATGCTCACCACCGCGGTTGGTTCCTCCACCGCTGTAACTACTAGAGCAGCCCCACCTCGAGCGCCGACATCATCTCAAGAGTATGGTGCATTGTCTACGCCTCAGAATTACATCAGCCACGCCTTTGCGATAAGGTAACAAAGAAAGGTATTGATGATATAACTTCACATGAGAATGATGCATCCCTAGTTAACTTGAATGCATCATGTGTTGAGTTACCCGTGATTTGAGCACAACACCTATTTTAGAGAATCTTGATACTGCCATGAATGCGCTATGTGATCAAACAATTGAAATACCAACAATTTTGAGTGCACCCATTGAATTAACTGTTGATGCAAAAGAATCAATGTTTAATCATTTTGATATGACCTCTAATCTTGGTGATGATTCTGTGTCGAATGACTCATTGCATGTTTGCTTATCTAAGCATGTTGTAGCATGTAAATTTGATTCAAATAAGGTTTATTCACCAATGTTGGGATGGTTTAATGATGAACATTGTCAATCTTTTGAAATAAATAAGAGCTTCACTTATATGTGCAAACTGAGTTGCAATATTTTTATGCCTTCCAGTTCTTGTGCTAATTTGTTGGCTTTAGATTTTATGAACTATGCAAGTTACTCATCTATTCATGTGTCATATATGGATAAATCAAGGGAAGTAAAAATGGATGACGTATACATATACAACATGTACACCTTGTCTCTTTTGTTAGCCACATTTCAGATTAAGCAATGCCGAGGACGGCTTTGTTTTCAAGAAGGGAGGATGATGAGGACATGACTACCTTGGATAAGACCAAAATATTGCATACATGCTTATTTGTCGTGTGATTTCTAGTGCAAACTATTCAATAATATATTTATGTTATCCAGAACAAAAATACTTCACATACTTTTGTGTTTTGTCTAATTGCAGGTGTATGGGACATTTGTACAATCCACATATGAAGATAAGGGAAAAGGAGATGTTTAGGTGCTGTTCAAAAAGTCATCTCACGTCACTTTTGGGCCAAGAGAACATAGAGTCCAAGTCTCTCACGTTCTGGATTCAGATTCGGACTGCACAGACATACCTGACTCAAAATGCCAACAACTTTTCCATACGGACTACAAATTGGGTGATTCTTTTTTTTGTTGGAAAGTAGATTTCATTCTCTTTCCAGCACAATTGGAATCACCTTAAAAGCCGTCCGGAGCGTTGAGTTATGGACGAAACAATCTGACGCTGCACCAGAATCCGAGTCAAACTACAAGTCCAAAGGTGTTACGTCACCTCCACTTGGGCCCATTGGCCTTGTACGACCTAGGGTTAGTTTTAGCCCGCCTTGGGACGTTCTCCCACCTCCTTGGCCGCCACCCCTTGCTCCTATATAAGTAGATCCATCTAGTAGCTTTTTCCTTGGGATTTGTTTAGTTAAAAGTTAGCCATTGCAACTTCGTACTTCGCTTGTGTCCAACGACTGCACCAAGACCGCTTACGGATCCCCACCTTTATCAATATTACATACATACTCGCAATATTCAGATTGCTTTTATCATATTCTTGCTTGTTCTTCGATTGCTTGCGTGAATAGACCTTCGTGGTCGTTGATTGTGCTCCGCGTGGTCAATAACCACTGGAGTTGGTTTAGCGATTGCTAAGGCGCAACGTCAGGCACGCTTGTAGTCGGATCGTCAAAGTCGCTCCACCAAATTGATAGTTATCATCTCATCGAAAGATCGGGACACCTCCGCCTCTATCACTCCACCAAGGGCCACGAAATTCACCCCTCTTCCTCCATATATACAGCCCTTAGGGCACCGCTTAGACTTTGGGTTTTGTTTAGATTAAAAGTTCGCCATAGCTGCAACTTCGCAGATTTCGCTTGTGTTCCACGACTGCATAAAGGCGCCACGTAACCCCACCTTGATCAATAAAGCTTTCTCTTATATTCGCAATATCCAGATTGCAATCTTAGTTTCTTGCTTGTTCTTCGTTTGCTCGCAGGAAACAGACCTTCGTGGTCGTTGATCGTGTTCGGCGTGGTCAATAACCTCTCGGAGTTGGTTTAGCGATTGCTAAGGTGCGACGCCCTCGCACGCTCAGTAGTCGGATCGCCAAAGTCGACTTCATCCAAAATGATAGCCACCATCTCATCGAAAGACGGACACCTCGCCTATCAAGTGGTATCGCCAGTTCAGGTTGCTCGATGAGATTTTACAATTTTTCATAGTTTAGATCGGATCTATCATTCATACCTACAGTCCATGAAAAAGCCACAAAAAGTTAGATCTGTTCATCCTTTATCCAAGCCAGTCTGAGCCTTTGCAATTTTCTATTCATTGCTTGCATAGTTGAATTATCGGTTGCATCGTCGTGTCGGGCTTGCTGGTCTTAGTGTCTAGTTCCTTTAGAGTTATATCCAAGCTTTCCCAGCTCCACATACATCTACGCCGTATGTTGGACTCTCCCCGTAATCGCTATATCCAAGCTTTGAGAGTTTTGACTACAACGGTTGCCGATCACCACCGCCACCGGGTAAGAACTGTAAGAATTTGAGATTTGCTTGACGGGTTTGTGATACACCACCACCACTTCTTAGTAGTCTGAGAGGATCATATTCTTGTGTGTTTCTATTTTCGCTAACCATGGTAGGATCACAAGTCGATGAGACTGATTGGGAGAACTCGACGAACAAACAGCTACATGATAAGTTTCAAAGAAATGATGATTGGACAGTGCAAGATGTGCTAAACAGATTTGACGAGGCCATGGAGAAGATAGATGGCATTGAGAAGACGCTTGAAACAAAGCTTGATAGCAAGTTTGATGAATTGCTCGCTTTTCCACAACCACCGCCGCTGCACCTATCGCACCTCTCAAATGACAACAACTACGCCCTTCCGAATCAAGATGGACGAGCTCAAGATGTTTGATGTAGGTGGAACCCTAATTCGCCGATCTTTCACGCTTGGAGGGATCCTCAAGAACACGATGAACACGGGAAGAACGGGAGAAATCACAAGGGAAACACTCAAGAACAAGTCCAAATCACACATCCACTAGACAATCAAACACACAAGATCACAAGGTACATGAACAACAAAGGAAAGATACAAGGTAAGGTTCATCTCCAAGAGGAGGTCTTGATGATATCCTAGATGGATCTTCCCACAAGGGGTCTTGATGATATCCCGCAGATCTTCTCCTAGATGGAGGTCTTGGCCTCCAATGGAGTAGTAGTCTCTCTCTCAAGAGTAGAGATAGGTAGGAGCAAAGCTCACATACAAATGAGCTATCCTATTTGCTAACCCTAGAAAGGAGGTTGAGGAGGTTCATTTATAGCCCAAGGGCTAAGGGGTAAGTGAGTGGCGAAGGGGTACACGGCTTCGCCCAAGTCGCAAGAAGGGGTCCGGATGATCCGGACGGTGGCTTGGATGATCCGGTGTCGGGGTCCGGATGATCCGGCGATCGTCCGGATGATCCGCTTCGAGTAGGTTCTGTAGTCTTCGCCGCTTAGCCGGATCGTCCGGAGTTCGTCCGGATCGTCTGCTCAGCCGGATCGTCCGGTCAAGGCGTCCGGATGATCCGCAACTCCATCTTCTTCTTCTCCTTTCTTCCGCCTTCTCTTCCACACCTCCTCGCGGATGGTGTAGTCGTTCCTTGGCGCTTGCACTCCTCCTGACATCCATGAAGTCTCGACAATACCTATGCATGCACACGGAGAAGTGTCAAGTAGTATACCATCCTCGAGAGTGTCAAGTGAGCACGTAAAGGAGATGATTCACCTTGTGTATGTGAAGTAGATGTCGACGTGTCACTTGCCAAATGGGCTCTTGACGTGGTGATGTCCGTAGATGCTCGCATCATCCCTCCCCTTGGGAAAGATCCGCCCTCGGATCGAATCCAAATCACCATGGGGAAGAGATGATGTCGTCGTAGAAGTGGACGATCACCAAGCATTCGTCGCCTTGTAGTTCCAAATGGGCACTCTCCAATGTCGCACCGCCTTGTAATTCCTTCAAAAGTAGCAAAGATAACAAGCACTTGGAAAACGAATGTGGTTGTCGAAGAGCAAAACCAAGCATTCAAGAGGTGATTCACCCAACAAGTGTTGTCATCAAGCATAGCATATGGTTTGACAAAGAAGTGTGGCATGGCATTTGAGCATATAAATTGAGCACAATCCAAAGACATCATGGGAACTAGCATGTAAATGTGAGGTAGAGATGTAAATATGTGTGACAAGAGCATAAGCATCTACCTCAAGTTCATAGCAATTATGGGCAAAGCGCCAATGAAAGGTCTATGGTAGGCATAGGAATCATTCACAACACCAAATAAGATAAGATGTCTAAACACATGGGTCAAGTGCAAGACAATCAAACATATTGTGCATAGGATGGAGTGAATATAGTGTGGCCCTCAACACAATAGAAATAGCAATTGTTCATCATGTGTGAGGTAGTCAATTCAAGCATGTGACAAGCAAAGGGACATGACATATGTGAAGAAATGATATTGGTGCAACCAACCATATGATAGTAGCAAGTAGTCCAAGAATTGGATGCAACACACAAGGCGAGATATATCATGATGCATTGAATGTGATAATGGCAAGTCAAAGCAAGATCTCTAGCAAGTGCGCAATCAAGTGGTCCAAGATGACCAATAAGTCTCACGGTGCAAGCAACACAAGTAGTATTATCCACAATATCCATTCTCAAGAAAGATGTCACCTTGAAAGTGTGTCCTTGTGCATTCTTCACAATGCCGAGGTGGAAGCAAATACGTGTAGAAACGAGTCGTGGTAGAATGTATGAGGCTCGCTCTCAAGAGCTCGAATGGTCAACTCACATGAAGTGGAAGTCGACACAAAGTCCAAGTATCCTACACATGCACAAAACAAAACAAAGAGCGTGTGCTCATGGTAGATAAACACATCATCCATCATGATGGTTCTCTTCTCTTGCACATAACTATTAGAAGCACAAGTGCATGAATAATATGATGCAACAATGGCGATATTCAAGGCACTAGGTATATGGTGCAAAGAGGTAAGACAAGCATGCTTCACAAGGAATATGTCAAAATCTCCAAACATGTGTGAGAATGCTATGGGGGCAATCTCATGAGCAAGACTATAAGCATTGTTGCACCCAATACATGGCAAATCATCTAGCATGAGAGATGCAACACATGGAGATATATGACACGGCTAATATGAATCATATGCAAAGCATATAGATGGTTGTCATCAACAAGATGAGATGAACAAGTATGACACAAGAGACAACGCATGTGAGAGGCATGAGCATATATGTCATCAACCCAAGAAAGCAAGTAGTGGAACATGGGTGATGCAACATAGCAAGCAATCATAGCAATCAAGTCAAGTATGCTAGTAGTGCGAAGATGCGACATACTAGAAGGAATCATGGCAAACATGTCATTGGTGCAAATAGTGGGCATGAATAATTCACAAGTCATAGCACAATCATGAAAGCAAGATATGAGGACAATAGCATGGGGCACATGATAAACATGGCAATAGCAACAAGGATCTCCACCAAGCAAGATGATGAGGACATCAATACCATTGTTACACCCACAGCCCCTGCTGCTATACATACTGGACCAATTACTAGAGCTCACAAGACGCCAACTAAATTACTGTGTACTTTCGTTTCTTGGTAATGATTCTAATGTTCATGAGAATATGACGTCACAGAAATTGGATACATTTGTTTTGCTTACAAATGTAGGGCCTAGCTTGGAGAAGGATGAACATTGGAGCAAGAACCAGATGGAGATGATGGCATGCAAGGGGACAAGAATGGAGTTACAAGTGATGATTTCAGGACTTTCAAGCCACCATAATGAGTGCATGAAGCCTTGGACGAAATATACAAGATGACACTCCATAAATTTCGTCCAGAGGCTAATCTAGGTGTCACGTCACCTTATTATTGGGCCAGCCCATGTAATTTCGAAATACATTAGTATAGGCTATTTTAGAGTCCGTATGTGTGGGGAAACAAGAGATAGGGTTAGTTTCGACCCTCCACCAAGGGCCACGAAATTCACCCCTCTTCCTCCATATATACAGCCCTTAGGGCACCGCTTAGACTTGGGTTTTGTTTAGATCAAAAGTTCGCCATAGCTGCAACTTCGCAGCATTTCGCTTGTGTTCAACGACTGCATAAAGGCGCCACAGTAACCCCACCTTGATCAATAAAGCTTTCATCTTATATTCGCAATATCCAGATTGCAATCTCAGCTTGCTTGTTCTTTGTTTGCTCGCAGAAATAGACCTCGTGGTCGTTGATCGTGTCGGTGTGGTCAATAACCTCTCGGAGTTGGTTTAGCGACATATAAGGCGCGACGCCCTCGCACGCTCAGTAGTCGGATCGTCAAAGTCGACTTCCACCAAAGCGAAATCCACCATCTCATCGAAAGACGGACACCTCGCCTCTATCAAGTGGTATCGATTTCTAGGTTGCTCGGTGAGATTTTACGCTTTTCGTAGTTTAGATCAAGTCTGTTCTTCATACCTACAAATCCACGAAAAAGCCAAAAAAATTAGGTTAGGTCACCATATCCGAACCAATCGAGCCTTTGCATAATCTTTTTCAGATTTGCGTTGTTGAATTTGCGGTTGCATCGCCGTGTCTAGTTGCTGGTCTTAGAGTCTAGTCTTTAGAGTTTCGAGTTCGGGTCATAAGTTGTCATGCCGCCGCCGCACCATCATCATCGCCTCGCAATCTACCACCACCGCTTATCCGCCACCGCTCAATCTGCACTATATACCACCACCGCTGCCATATACCACCACCGTTGCCATATACCACCACCATATATCCACCACCAATCCGAGTTCATTGCATATTAGATTTGTTTTCGGGATCCATCTAATTTCCGATTCGTGTTTCCTTGTCTGAGTAGGTTTCGGATTCCAGCAATCTTTTGCCGTCCGTAGAAGAGGTTGCTTTCCAAAAAAAAAAAATTTGGTCGAAAAAATTTCGTGCCCATCCTGTCAGTTTGACCTGGGAAGAGTTTTGAGACACTCGCCATTATAGTGATTTTTCGCAAAAAAAAAGAGCGAAAAAAAAATTCAGAGTGTGCTTTTCCTTTGTTTACGTGCAGCGCCGTGATTTTGTTAGTGTTCTAGGCTCGCGTCTCTAGCACAGTCTAGCCTAGGACCAGACAAGATCTGCTGCTGAGCGCTTATTCAACTTTGCATCTCTGAATTGATTATTGTCGACCTTTTTGCTACCATATTATAAGCCTTCCCAGCTCCACATACATCTACGCTGTGTGTTTGACTCTCCCCGCAATCGCTCTATCCAAGCTTTTGAGAGTTTTGATTACAACGGTTGCCGATCACCGCCGCTTTGGGTAAGAACTGTAAGAATTTGAAATTTGCTTGACGGATTTGTGACACCCACCACCACCTCTTGTTAGTAGTCCAGAGGATCATATTCTTGTGTGTTTCTATTGTCGCTAACCATGGCAGGATCACAAGCCGATTTAGACCGACCGGGAGAACATGACGAACAAACAGCTACATGATAAATTTCAGCAAATGATGAGTGGACAGTGCAAGATGTGGTAAACAGATTTGACGAGGCCATGGAGAAGATAGATGGCATTGAGAAGACGTTTGAAACAAAGCTTGATAGCAAGTATGATGAATTGCTCGCTGCTTTCCACAACCACCGCCGGCTGCACCTATCGCACCTCTCAAGAACGACAACAACTACGCCCTTCCGAATCAAGATGGACGAGCTCAGCGTGTTCCTATTGAGCCAGACAAAATTCTCGTGCCATTGCCATCGCTGTTGGTGCTTCTTTGGCTCCTCGCATCGCTGCCGGTGGTACCGAGGAGGATGATGAGTATGTGGGCGATTATGAGGATGAGGTTGATCAACATCGAACTACGTGCATCCACCAAAGACCACAACCACCGTGTCGCCCACATGCAAATAATGGCAATATTAGGGCTCCTCAGTACGAGATCATGACCATCTCCCTAAACTGAAATTGAATATTCCACCATTTGAGGGTAGATATGTTCCTCGATATATATCTTACTTGGGAGTTAGAAACTGAACAACGATTTACATGTTTACAATATCCCGAGGAGAGACGTGTTCTCGCCATGTTTGTGCTTTCACTAGCTTTGCATGTGTTTGGTGGTCCAACATTGTCGATTATATCCTGCTCCAGCTACTTGGGCTGCTTTGAAAACTGCTATGCGTATCTCGGGGTTCCACCATATTATCAACGTGAATTACTTCAAAATTGCAGCGCTTAAGACAAGGAAAAACTCAGAGAAAAATATTATCGTGAATTACAAACCGGCTTGATTAGATGTGGTATTGTTGAGGAGAATGAAGCTATGCTTGCACGCTTTCGGGTGGATTAAATAGAGAGATTCATACCATTCTAGACTATAAGGATTATAATAATATCACTGCTTATTCCATCTTGCTTGTAAAGTGAACGTGAAGTGCAGGATCGACATGCATTGGCGCCGCACTAACTTTTCTCGCAGTCGACCTTCATCATGGACACCACGTGCATCATCTACTTCCACCGCACCAACACCTCCTTCAAAGCCACCTCCAACCGTGATACAAGAAAGCAGCACAACCACCACTATCTCGCCAAGAGCACACCGCCGGCCTGCACAGAGCTCTTCTTCTTCTATGGCGCCAACAGGCACACAAGTGATATTATTTGTCGTCATTGTAAGGGAAGAGGACATTTTATGAGAGAATGCAAATCTCAGCGTGTGATGATTGCTACGAGGATGGTGGGTATGAGTCCGCTAGTGACTATGATGAGGAGACTTTGGCTCTTATTACACATGAGGAACATGGTGGAGATGATTCTGATCATGAGACACAATACATGGCTGTCAAGATGCCGACAGTATGAATGTTTAGTTGCTCAACGTGTTTTGAGTGTGCAGGTTACACAAGTGAGCAAAATCAGAGGCATAATTTGTTTCATACAAAGGAGTTGTGAAGGAACGTTCTATTCAAGGCCATCATAGATGGAGGGAGCTGCAACAACTTGGCTAGCATGGAGATGGTGGAGAAGCTATCTCTCACCACAAGACCACATCCACATCCTTACTACATCCAATGGTTCAACAACAGCGGCAAGGTTAAGGTAACATGTACTGCTCGTGTGCATTTTAGTATCTCTACATATGCTGATTATGTTGATTGTGATGTGGTACCTATGCAAGCATGTTCCTTGTTACTTGGTAGACCATGGCAATTTGATAAAAATTCTGACACCATGGTAGAAACAATCAAGATACTCTTGTTCATAAGGATAAAAATATTACTTTGCTTCCTATGACTCTCGAGTCCATTTTGAAAGATGATATTAATAGAGCTAATAAAGCAAAACAGAGAAAAATAAGAGTGAAAATCAGATTGTGGCAAAAGAATTTGAGCAACACATGAAGCCTAATAATAAACCATCTACTGTTGCTTCAAATTAAATTGAAAAGTGCATGTTTACTTGCCACTAAATCTGATATTGATGAGCTAGATTTTAGCAAATCTGTTTGCTATGCTTTTGTGTGCAAAGAGGCATTATTTTCATTGAGGACGTGTTTTCCTCTTTGCCTCCTCTTGTCACTAACATTTTGCAGAGTTCACCGACGCCTTTCCACAAGACGTGCACCGGATTACCACCTATTCGAGGGATTGAGCATCAAATTGACTTAATTCCCGTGCATCATTACCCAACCGCACCATACCGCACCAATCCAGAGGAGACGAAGGAGATTATGCGTCAAGCATGTGAGCTGCTCGACAAAGGTTATATACGCGAATCCCTTAGTCCTTGTGCTGTTCCTATTATTCTAGTGCCGAAAAAGGATGGTACATCACGTATGTGTGTTGATTGTAGAGGCATCAATAATATTACTATTCGTTATCGTCACCCTATTCCTAGGCTAGATGATATGCTTGATGAATTGAGTGGCTCTACAATATTCTCCAAAGTTGATTTATGAGTGGATACCATCAAATTCGTATGAAATTGGGAGATGAATGGAAAACAGCATTTAAAACTAAGTTTGGATTATATGAGTGGTTAGTCATGCCTTTTGGGTTAACTAATGCACCTAGTACTTTCATGAGATTAATGAACGAAGTTTTACGTGCTTTCATTGGACGATTTGTGGTAGTCTATTTTGATGATATACTGATTTATAGCAAATCTTTGGAAGAACATTTGGAACATTTACGTGTTGTTTTTAATGCTCTACGTGATGCACGCTTGTTTGGTAACCTTGGGAAGTGCACCTTTTGCACCGATCGAGTATCTTTTCTTGGCTATGTTGTTACTCCACAGGAATTGAAGTTGATAGAGCCAAGATTGAAGCTATTGAGAGTTGGCCGCAGCCCAAAACGGTCACACAAGTGAGGAGTTTCTTGGCCTCGCTGGTTTCTATAGGCGCTTTGTGAGAGATTTCAGCACCATTGCTGCACCTCTCAACGAGCTTACAAAGAAGGATGTGCCTTTTGTTTGGGGTACCGCAGAGGAAGAAGCCTTCACGGTATTGAAAGATAAGTTGACACATGCTCCTTTACTCCAACTTCCCGATTTTAATAAGACTTTTGAGCTTGAATGTGATGCTAGTGGAATTGGATTAGAGGTGTGTTATTACAAGATGGCAAACCTGTTGCATACTTTTCTCGAAAAATTGAGGGCCTAGTCTGAATTACTCTACTTATGATAAAGAATTATATGCTCTTGTTCGGACTTTAGAAACATGGCAACATTATTTATGGCCCAAAGAATTTGTTATACATTCTGATCATGAATCTTTGAAACATATTAAAAGTCAAGCTAAACTGAATCGTAGACATGCTAAATGGGTTGAATTCATTGAGACTTTCCTTATGTCATTAAACACAAGAAGGGTAAAGAAAATGTTATTGTCGATGCATTGTCTCGTCGCTATACTATGCTTTCACAACTTGACTTCAAAATATTTGGTTTGGAGACCATCAAAGATCAATATGTGCATGATGCTGATTTTAAAGATGTATTGCAGAATTGTAAAGAAGGAAGAACATGGAACAAGTTTGTCGTTAATAATGGATTTGTGTTCCGTGCTAACAAGCTATGCATTCCAGCTAGCTCCGCTCGCCTTTTGTTGTTGCAGGAGGCGATGGAGGAGGACTAATGGGACACTTTGGCGTGAAGAAGACGGAGGACGACTTGCTACACATTTCTTTTGGCCAAAGATGAGACGGATGTTGAGCGCTTTATTGCTCACTGCACTACATGTCAAAAAGCTAAGTCACGACTCAATCCTCATGGTTTATATATGCCTTTGCTGCACTCTAGTGTTCCTTGGGAGGATATATCTATGGACTTTGTTTTAGGTTTACCTAGAACAAAGAAGGGAGGATAGCATATTTGTTGTCGTGGATAGATTCTCAAAATGGCACACTTTATACCATGTCATAAAAGCGATGATGTCATCAATATTGCTGATTTGTTCTTTCGTGAAATTATTCGCTTGCATGGTGTGCCAAATACTATTGTTACAGATCGTGATACTAAATTTCTTAGCCACTTTTGGAGATGTTTATGGGCTAAGTTGGGGACTAAACTGCTTTTTAGTACTACTTGTCACCCCAAACCAAGTAGGGCTGTTCAAAGAACATTGTCTACTATGCTTAGGGCTGTTCAAAGAAAATAAGAAAATGTGGGAGGAATGCTTGCCTCATATTGAATTTGCTTATAATCGCTCATTGCATTCTACTACTAAGATGTGCCCTTTGAAGTTGTGTATGGTTTCCTACCTCGTGCACCTATTGATTTGTCGCTTCTTCCATCTTCGGAGAAGGTTAATTTTGATGCTAAAGAACGTGCTGAATTGATTTTAAAAATGCATGAGTTAACTAAGGAAAACATTGAGCGATGAATGCTAAATATAAACTTGTCGGAGATAAGGGTAGAAAACATGTTGTGTTTGCACCGGAGATCTTGTTTGGTTACATTTATGTAAGGATAGATTTCTGATTTGCGCAAATCAAAGCTAATGCCACGTGTGCTGGTCCCTTTAAGGTGTTGGAGAAAGTAAATGATAATGCATATAAACTTGAGCTGCTCGCAGATTTTGGGGTTAGTCCCACTTTTAACATTGCAGATTTGAAGCCATATTTGGTGAGGAAGATGAACTTCCGTCGAGGACGACTTCATTTCAAGAAGGGAGGATGATGAGGACATCAATACCATTGTTACACCCACAGCCCCTGCTGCTATACATAATGGACCAATTACTAGAGCTCACAAGACGCCAACTAAATTACTGTGTACTTTCGCTTTCTTGGTAATGATTCAAATGTTCATGAGAATATGATGTCGCTTAAATTGGATACATTTGTTTTGCTTACAAATGAAGGGCCTAGCTTGGAGAAGGATGAACATTGGAGCAAGAATAAGCATGGAGATGATGGCATGCGCAGGGGGATAAGAATGGAGTTACAAGTGATGATTTCAGACTTTGAAGCCACCATAATGAGTGCATGAAGCCTTGGACAAAATATACAAGATGCTACTTCATAAATCTCGTCCAGAGGCTATTCTAGGTGTCACACACCTTATTATTGGGCCAGGCCCATGTAATTTCGAAATACATTAGTATAGGCTATTTTAGAGTCCGTATGTGTGGGGAAACAAGAGATAGGGTTAGTTTCGACCCTCCACCAAGGGCCACGAAAATCTCCCCTCTTCCTCCATATATACAGCCCTTAGGGCACCGCTTAGACTTTGGGTTTTGTTTAGATCAAAAGTTCGCCATAGCTGCAACTTCGCTGCATTTCGCTTGTGTTTAACGACTGCATAAAGGCGCCACAGTAACCCCACCTTGATCAATAAAGCTTTCATCTTATATTCGCAATATCCAGATTGCAATCTCGCTTTCTTGCTTGTTCTTCGCTTGCTCGCAGGAAATAGACCTCGTGGTCGTTGATCGTGTTCGGCGTGGTCAATAACCTCTCGGAGTTGGTTTAGCGATTGCATATATGCGCGACGCCCTCGCATGCTCGTAGTCCGATCACAAAGTCGACTTCCACCAAAGCGAAATCCACCATCTCATCGAAAGACGGGACACCTTTGCCTCTATCACCAAACAAAGGACGCCATCAAACGCCAAAGGGTTTACACCCCTTGGGTTGGTTTAGCCTGGGAGTTTTCCCTTGGGCCCCCCCTCCTTTGGGACCCCTTGCCCTTAAATGTATTGTAGCTTTTTCCTGGGATTTGTTTGTTGTTCCATTGCAACCGACCCTTTTCCAACCTACCAAACCGCCAATCCCCATTTTCCAATTTTTTCTCGAATTTCGATTGCTTTTCTTTCTTATTGTTCTTCAGTTCAATAACCTTCGGGTTTTTGCCGGGGGTCAATCCATTGGTTTACATTTAAAAGTCGGCCCTTTAGTGGATCGCCAAAGTGCTCCCCAAAATTAGTTTTCTATAAAAGATCGGACCCCCCCATCAATTATCCCTTTTTTAGATTTTTTTTTAATTTATCGATCCGCATTTTCATTTCCCAAAAAGTAAAAATTTAATCGTTCATCCTTTTCGGCCCCCCTTCCTTTTCTTTCATTTTATGGTTTTTCCCTTCCTGTCCTTTTCTCTTTAATTTCGGTTTTCAATTATCATTGGGGTCATTACCTTCCCGTCCACCATCCCATCCATTTTTAAAGAAAAGAAAAGGAGGAAAAAAAGGAAAGAAAGGTTTGGAAAAGGGAGAAAAAAAAGGAAAAAAAAGAGAAAAAAGAAAAAAAAAAGAGGAAAAAAAGGGAAAAACTAGAAAAAAGGGAGGAAAAAATTGAACTAGAACAAAGAAATTGTTGAATTGTTTTAATTTTAAAAAATGCTTCTAAATAGTCCCTTTTGGTCCGTAGACCAAATTTTAATTTTTTAAATTTGGGAACTTTTCAAATTTTGAATTAAAATCCTTCTAAATGGTTTTTCCTCCTTGGAAAATTTTTTTTTTCAAAGTTTTAGAATTTTTGATTCCAACTTGGTTATATTCTTTTTGCATTGGAAACTTATTATAATTTTAAAGAATTTATCTAAAATTGGCTAAATTTTAAAGGGAAAGGGGAATTTTGTTTCCCGCCGCCTTTTTTCCTTACTTTAGCCGGGATCTTCCTTATACTTGCTTCCCTATTATATCCTTTTGTCTATTTCACCAGGCCCATTATTTCTACCGTTAGTTGGTTCACCGGCCAAACAAACACTTTGAGGTATTAACATTGCCCTTCCCAAGAATTGTAACTTTTGTAATATTCCCAACCCACCCCTTTTCACCCATTAGTAGTTCAGGAACATTAACCAATTTGGTTTTTACATCCGGGTCTAACCCGCCATGGAAAACTTTAAAATTTGAAGACGGACACACAACCACATTGTTTCTAAACTTATTTGAATTTTGTTTTTTTTCTATAATCTGAAGTTGAGAAAAGTTTTTAATGGAACTTTCCCAACGAGTTTCAAAACAACAAAATGGTTTGTTACTTTTAGTATTTAGGGAATTTAACCACAACCTTGGGAGTTTGAAAAGAACAATTTTTCCTACTTTTCCGCTTGGCATACCCCAAAAAAAACCGGTTTTGCTTCCGGTATTCTTTAAGAAAATATTTGTAACCAAAAATTAAAGATTTGAAAATGAATGGTTTTTTTTCCCCTTATATCGGGATTTTAAATTCCAAAAAGGAAAATTTCTGCTTACCAAAAGAGCAAACTTTAAGATCATTGTGACAAAAAATCAAATGTACAAAATGTTTTTTGGGGTTTGAACCATTATTAGAAAGATTTCAAATTTCCTTTCTATTATTTCGCTTTACCTTTGGGAAATAAGGGTATTGGGTGATAAACCTAATTTTTTCCCACCCCGTTGGTTCCTAAATCAAATTTTATGAGCACCTCACCTTTTGGGAAATCATTATGGCATGGTGATTTCACGCCCCTTTTAACCCACCCTTTTGGGTTAACAAAGAAGGTATTGATATTTTTTAATGGAAATGATGACCTTGTTAACTTTGACATTTTGGAGTTATTTATTTGAACATCATATTTTAAGGCTTAAATTCTGTGGTTGTTCCCCTAAATAAAAATTTTGAGTACCCATTAATTAATTGCTATGCAAAAAATCAAGAATATTTTGAATGACCCTTAACATATTCCAATGACCTTGCTTTTGTTACAACATTTTAGATTAAATTTGACTGGTTTTTCAAAGGGGATGGAATGATAACTTGTCAAATTTTGAAATAAATAAATTCATTTTGTGCAAACATTAATATTTTATGCCTTCATTCTTTCTAATTTTTGGTTTGTTTTAAATTAAAGTTATTTAACATTGAAATCAAAAATAAAAGTAAAAGGAGAGTTTTTCAAAGTCCCGTCCTTTTGGCCAAAGTAACAAGCCAGGCGGTTTGTTTTCAAGAAAATGATAACTATCCCTTTAAAACCAAAATATTCTTGAATTTTCTGTTTTTGGCAAACATTTAAAATAATTTTAGTTTCCGAACAAAATATTACAACTTTTGGTTTTGCAACAGGATTGGGCAAAATCCAATTAAGAAATAAAAGGGTTTGGGTTTTTAAAAGCCTAGTATTTTGGGCCGGAAGTAATCCGCTCCCCTTCTATTAGTTCCCCGTATTTTGATAAAAGTAAAATTTTTAACATTGAATTGGGTGTTCCTTTTTAAAAGACAGCCTTTCCCACTTAATCACCTTAAACCTCCGGATTAGTTTGGGAAAACAATCTGGCTGCCCGAATCCGGTAAAAAATCCGGTGTTAAATTTCCATTGGGCCCATTCCTTTCGATGGGTTAGTTTTAGGCGCCTTGGGACGTTTACCCCGGCCCCACCCCTTGTTATATAAGAGACCCACGGCTTTTTCCTGGGATTTTTTTAAAAATTGCCTTGCAACTTTGTGATTTTTGGCCAAATCAAAGACCCCACAACCATCCAAAAATGCAATTTCAATTCTTTTATCATATTTTGCTTGTTCCATTGCTTGCAAAGATTGTGTGTTGATTGTCCCCTGGAAAATTTAGTTTTTAGCGATTGACCAATCAGGGTTATGGACACAAACGTAAAATGGGAAAGTTATTCCACAAGAAACCCCCCTTTAAAATGCATTTCTCCAAATGTTTGAACCGGGGTTCATTGACAATATTCGGGACCAAAAAAAGGACACAATCCAAAAAATTTGGTAAGGTCCATCATCCATATGAGGTTATGGGGAGAGCAAAATAACATCCAAAGAAAAGCAAAAACATGCTCCATCATGAAAGAAATTTTATTATGAAGATGGGGACAAAAGAGAAGCAAATATGGACATAAAGATGATTCATGGGGAGCATAAACAAGTAGGGATATCAAAATGGGATGGACAAATTTCCAAATTTAGGAAACAATGGGGTCCCTATGAGCAATAGAAACATCATATAAAAATGGCAACATCCAAAAAACATATCCTTGGGGGAAATGGCATAGGATAAAGATGCAAAACATATCAATTCCACAAGGAAACAAATCCTAACCATGGGCTTTTCATCCATAAGTGAAATTGGGTTTAAAACAATGTGTCACTATAAAGGATGAAAACATTGGGTCTCATATCAATGCAATCGCTTGTTTCAAAAGATGACCTAAAGAATTGCAAAAAAATGAACTGGCACAAACAAAGAATACAATAGAATACAATTAAAAGGGCAAATCTCACGGGGAAATCAACTAAATCTCAATGGTGGTCAACCCAAAGCAATCAAAATTTTAATTCCACTAGTGGGTGGCTCCCTTCACCATGATTTGCACCATCAATTGGGTGGGTGGGAAAACCAAATGGTGGCACATATCATCTCCATGGGGTCAAAATCCCCATGGCCACCCTTTCCAAAGGGGGATGAAGGCCAGGATGGCCCCATTAAATGGGACCAGAAAACAAGCGACACTGGGTGGGCTTGTTAAAAGCAAAGGCCCCCCTTTTCTTTTCCCAGTGGGGTTTCACCATTCCCCTAAAATGGGCATCAAACTCCAGGTGGGTCCCCTCCCAAGGGGGGTTTGGCCCCACTGGGAAGGGCAACCTAAAAGGGGGGTGAATCACCAAAGGTGGAAAGTCACCGCATCTACTCGCCTGGAAGGGGGTCCCATGCTCCCACCCTGCCCCGGGGAATGGGGGGAAAAACCCCCCCAAAAACCCTTTCCCCACCCAAAAAGGGAAAACTATCCGGGGAAAGGGAAAGGCCATATCCCTCCTAAGTGGAACTCATCCGCCCCCCCGCCCCCAAAGCTTTCCTAACCCCGGGGACTTGTCCGAGCCTTGAAAAGGTCAATGCCCTTCTGAAAAGAGGGGGGGAAACCTTGGGACTTGTCGGATCTTGTTTGGAAGGGGCCCTCATTTGTCGGAAGTTTCCCCGGGTTTCTTGGGGTGGAGAACTTGGTTCTGAGTTTTGTTCCACAGGGCACCAATGAGTATCCCGGGCTTGAGTTCCAGGAGGGTTCTTGGTGTCCAGTTCCCTCTGAAGTGGACCTTACTGGGGTGCCCCCTGGGAAGGCTTTCTTTGAAGACTTGTCGGGCTTGGATCCTGGGGTTCTCCAATTGGCCGGGGTTCCGTAGGTTGGGGAAACCTGAAATTTCCTTGGGAATTGTCGAGCGGGGTGGACCTGCCAATTTGGTGTCGAATTTTGGGCTTCATTGATTTCAGGAACTTGATGGCGATAGTGCCATCCCCCCAGAGGTTTTTTATCCCATGAAAGGTTTGTGGTGGTGTGATCTGTACTCGGGAAGTGGATTGAGTTGGGTACTTTCAGTTACTTTTTTTTGGAAGATGATTCCACAAGAGTTTGAATGAAAATGAAGGAATGGTTCCTTTGTTGGTTTGGATTCACTTTGTTGGGATTGGGCAGGATTTGGAAGGTCCAAGCAGTGGAGGCCCCCAAATAGGAAATGAGGACTTGAACCTTGATTTATGGTTGCCACGGGGATTGTTGATCACAACTCCCTTTTTAACAATAAAGCCTTGCCATCCTCAAAGCCGATAGATGGTGGAAAAATAAAAATCCAAGACCTTTTCCCAAAGTTTTGGGATTTCTTTTCCTTAAGATGAAAAATATGGAATTGGTAGATTGCATCCAATTGTAAAGCTTATGGTAAGCTCGGGTTGGCAAAAAATTTTAAAATGGCAAATCAATAATGTTAAAAAGATTACAAATTGAAGGAAACAATAGCCAATGAATGAAAGGTACAAAAAAAGGTAGATAAATGGGTGTGAACCAAAAGACAAATGTGGAACTTAAAACTGTTCAAATAAGGAATGCCATTGTAAAATAAAACGGAAACCAAAGTGCAAAGGTACCTATATTGGTATGTTGGTTTTTTTCCCAAGATGATTAAATGTTAGATTTAAACTTAAAAAAGGGGAAATTTAAACTTCCAGTTTTGTCTTTTGTTAAAAGCTTTTTTTTCATGGCCATTTTTGAAATGCAAACGAAGTGAATTTGTTTGGCAAATTACACTGGAGAAAACCAATAGGTAAAAAAAGGGTAGTTGTCCAAAGTAGGTTTTAAAAATGGTGTTGATGGTAAGGCAAAACTAGGGTTAACAATGAACAAGGAAATAAATTGGGGGAAAATGTAGGGGCGGGTTCTGGTGTAATCCAAGAGATGGGAGCCCCTAGCAAAACCCTTGGAAAAAACCGAAATAAAATTCAAATGAAAATGAAATGGTGGAGGGGAAAGCTGGTTCACTAGGAAAATGGAATGATGGGTTTAAAGTCACAAATTGCCCCAAGGTAAAACCCTTAGGAACCAAACCAAAACCCTCCAAAATGGGGTTTTGGGTTTGTGGTGTAGGTGGGGGTTTGGAATTTTGGGGGGTTTGGGGAAGCAAATTCCTTATCAAAACCAGAGCTAAGTCCACCAAACCCTTCTAAACAAAATGGGTTATGGGGGTTTGGAATTGGATGGGAAGGGTGGGAAACGAAATTTCAGAAAATTTGACAAAGAGTTTGGGGTATTTTTAAAAATTCAAACCAAAACACAAAAAGCCAAAATGGGTTGGAATTGTTTGGCAAACAAAAAATTCCAATTTTAAAACCGGAAAAAGGGTCCTGCTTGGGTCCATGATGGGGAACCTATCCGGTTCCCCCCTTTTTTGGGGATTTACCGGAGCCGGGAATCCAAGATTTTCCCGAATCCAAATCCGATACCCAAGTCAAAACCCCGGCCGGGGGAAAGAAAGGAGTTTTCCCAAAATTTTTTTTGGGGGGGGGCTTGGGGAATCAGATCCCTTAAAAAGCTCCAGGATAAAATCCAAAAATAAAAAACAAACCAAAAAAATTTGGGGCTATTTTTGGGATTTTGGAAGGTTAAAAAAATCAATAAAAACAGGTAGGGAAAAGGATCCGGGGGCCGGGGGTGGAAAACCGCTTTGCTTGGGTTCCCGGGCCGGGAAGAACGGGGAAATCCAAGGGAAACCTCGAAAAGTCCAAACCACATCCCGAAATCCAACCGCCGGTCAGCCAAAGGGGGATACGGAATTCTTCCGGGGTTTTTAACCTGATGGTTTCCCCGGGGCTTTAATCCCGGATTTCCCCAGATGGAGGCGGAATGGAGTAGTATCCTTCCTCGAGAGGTAGGTGGAGCAAAGTAAAAAATGATACCTTTTGTAATAGAAAGGAGGTGGAAGGGGTTCAATCCAAGGGCCCGGGGTAAGGGTTTGGCGGGGGAAAAGGGGCCAATCCCTGGGTCCCCTACCGCGGGGTCGAGATGGGTGGGGCCGGATATGGGGGGTTGGATCCCCTTTCAAGGCCCTTTAACCCGGTTCCCATTGCCCAGCTTTGGGTCCCCGTCCAACTCATTCCCCCCCTTTTTTCCCTTTTTTTTCCCCCAATTGGGTTGGGCCGACCTTTTACATGTTTACAAACCCGAGAGAACGGGGGCAAGTGTTCCATTGAGTGTGTGGCCGAAAGGAGATATTCCCGTATTGGTGTTGATGCCTTGCCAAATGGGTTACCAATTCCGGAATTCCCCAAATGCCTTTAGCCAGAAAAATTTCGTTTCCACGGGTTTTGGGTTAAAAGGGCCTGGTCCAGGGGTGTGATATTGGAGATTAGAATAGGTTATAAATTAAAACCACCCCAAAACCCAAACCCCGTTCAAGAAATAATGGAAATTTGGGCCTATTTCATGCCATCTCCCTAAAAAATTGAATATTCCACCTTTAGGGAAATTTCTCTAAACACGGGATTAGAAAGAACAAATTTCAGACAAATTCCCGGGAGAGCTTTCCCATCGCGGCCACAGTTTATTTTTTGGGGAAAGAATTTAGAGCCACTTGGGCGTTTTAAAAATTGGGGGTTCCCCAAATTTAAAAATTATTAAAATTGGCCTTAAGACAAGGAAAAACCTTGAAGAATATTTCGGAAACAAACCCTTGTTAAGTGGTATTGTTGAAGGGAATTTTTTTTTTTGGGTATTAAAAGAATTCGACCATTTCTAAAGGATTTAAAAACCTCTTATTCCATCTTGTTGAAAGGAACTGAAAATTGGTGCATTTGGGGAAACTTTTCTCTCACCCAAACACCACCATCTCTACTTCCAGCACCACAACCCTTTAAAACACCTCCCCGGTCAAAAAGGTCACAAACCCCATTTGAAAGGGGGGTCCCAAGTCTTTTTTCCCCACAAAAAAAAGGAAATTTGTGAAAAAGAACTTTTAAGAAAAAAATTCGCCCAATGATTCTAACAATGGGGGTATATGCTTAGGAAGAGAGGAATTTGGATTCAATGGGAAATGGAATGATTTATATAAATTACTGGCTTCCAAATAAATGAATGTTTATTGCCAACTTTTGATGGGTTTTTAGCAAAATCGGGCATTTTGTTTCAAAAGGATTTAAGGAACGCCTTTCCTCTTGGGGAACGCAACAACTTTGCAGGAGTTGGGGAAGCTTTTCCCACAAGACCCCCACCCTTTACACATCCAAGGTTAACAAAAATATTAATCACATCCGGGCATTTTAGTATCCTTCAAGGAAGGTTTGGTGTACCTTGCAAGTTTCCCATTCTTGGTCCCTTTCAATTTTAAAATTAAAATGGTAGCAACGTATTTGTTTAAGGATAAAATATTACTTTGCCCTATTCCAGCCATTTTGAAAGTGATATTAATGGCTAATAAACAAAAAGGGAAAATAAGAGTGAAAATCAATTTAAAAAATTTGGAAAATGAAGAAAATAAAAAACTAGTTGTTAAATTAAATTGAAAAGTGCTTTTACTTGCCACCAATCGAATTATGACAGTTTTAGCAAATCATTTGTAGCTTTTTGTGAAAACTTATTTTATTAGGATCTTTTGCCCTTTGGCATAACTTTTAAGGTTCCCGACCCTTTTAAAACCGGATTCCACCTTTGAGGGATTAGATCTTGCTTAATTTGTTTACCCAACCGAATAGTAACCAGGGAGAAGGAGATTTGGCCAAGCAGGTACCAAAGGATTCCTCCCTTGTCCTTTGTTTTTAATTTTCCCAAAAAAGGATGGGTCCGTTTTAGAGAGGCTAAATTTATTTTAAATTTAAACCTTTCCACGATTATGCTTTGAATTGATGGTTAAATTTTAAAGTTGTTTATTGGGGATCCAAAATTCGTATAAATTAAAATGGGAAAAATTTAAAACTAATTTGATTAAGATTTATATGCCTTTTTGGGTTAAAATGCACCATAATTTATGGAAAGAATGTTTTACTCTTTCATTGGGAATTTTGGACTATTTTATATAACCGATTTAAGCAAATTTTGAAAACATTTGGAACTTTCCTTTTTTAAAAGATTGTTTGGCCGGGAATGCATTTGCCCGTCGGTATCTTTTCCCTTTTGACTCCAAAATTGGTTGATAAGCCAAATTGAAGCTATTAGAGTTGGCGAAAAAGGAAACAAAGGGGGTTTTGGGGGTTTTTTTGGCTAAAGTTTCAACCCAGCTGCCCCTCCGGCTTGAAGGAGGCCGTTTGGGGAGCAAGGAACCTTCCGATTGAAAGGTTGACATCCCTTTTCCCAACCCGTTTTTAAAAGCTTTTATTGGTAACTATGGAAGGTTAGAGGGTTTTATTCAAGTAAACCTTTGCTCTTTTTTTGGGGTATCTAATTTTTTATTATGAAAAGAAAATGCTTTGTTTGGATTTAAAAATGGCAACAATTTTTATCCCAAAATTTGTTATAACGATATGAATTTTGCTATTGTCCTAAATAATCGCTGCAAATGGGTTAATTCATTGGTTTCCCATGTATTAAAAAAGGGGTGAAAATGTTTTGCAGTTGCTCCCGCTTTAGTTTACAACTTGACCAAAAATTTGGTTTAAATAAAGAAATTTCATATGCTTTTTAAAGATTGGGAAAATTGAAAGAAGGGCATGGAAAAGTTTTCTTAATGATTTTTGTGTCCCAAAATTTTTTCCCGCCCTTTTTTGTTGCGAAGGGGGAGGAAGGGGAAAATTTTGTGAAAGGGAAATTTGAATTTTTTGGAAAAAGGAGGGTTAAATTTTTTTCCGATAAGTAAAAAGTGTCCCACTAATCCTTGGTTTATTATGTTTTTAGTTTCTTTGGGAAAACATGGACTTTGTTTTAGGTTTAAGAAAAAGAAGGGGTAAATTTGGTCGTGAAGATTTTGGCCACTTTTACCATGCAAAAAATATTTGGTGGGATTTGCTTTCGGAAATTATTCCGAGGTGTGCCAAATACATTGTTTCAACGGCTTTTCTTACCATTTTGGAATTTTGGCTAAGGGGGACAAACCTTGTACTCTTGAAAACCGGGTTTAAATAAAGATGAAATTGTTACATTTGGGTTTCAAAGAAAAAAAATTGGAGGAAGTAATTGAAGAAACATTATTGCATTTTTAAGATTGTTTTAAAGTTGTTAGGTTTCCCCCACCTATTGAGTGCTTTGCCTTGGAGAATTAAGATGCTAAAAACTTTGAAGATTTTAAAATGCTGAAACTAAAAAATTGGCAAATGTAAATTAAACTTGGGAGTAATAGAAAACAGTTGTGGACCGAGATTTGTTTGGACTTTTAAGGAAGATTTTTTTCCCAAATCAAACTAAGCCACCGCTGGTTTTGGTTTGGAAAAGTAAATGTAATCATATCTTGGTGCCCAGATTTTGGGGAGTCCCACTTTTAACATTAGTTTAACCTATTTGGGAAAATGAATTCCCAGGGCCCTTTCGAAGGAGGAATTGGGCATAATCCTTGTTCCCCAACCCCGATTTACCAATTAAACCAAGCGCCAACTAAAACCGTACTGCGGAAGTTCAAATTTCAAAAATTTTTAAATTGAAAGTTTTGCTTACAAATGGGCCAGCGGAGAAATAAATTAGCAAAACAAGCTTTGGGGGGGGCAAAGGGGATAAGAATGGGTTACAAGTTAATTTTGGACTTTGAAGAATTGAGGATAAGTTGGGAAATAACAAGGCTAAAAATTTCCCGAGGCTTTCTAGGTCCAACAATTTTTGGGCCAGGGAAATTTTGAAATCAAGTATAGGCTATTTTGGTCCCGATTGGGCAAAGGTAGGGTTAGTTTCGACCCTACCAAGGGCCCAAAATTCCCCTTCCTCCATATAAAGGGGCACCGGACGGGTTTTGAATCAAATTCCCATACGAATTATTTGCGGTTTCAAATGCATAAAACCCGGTAAATTGATCAATAAAGCTTTCACTTATATTAATTCCGTTGCAATCCATTTCTTTTCTTGCTTTGGGCGGAAATAACCCCTTTGTTGATTGCCGGTCAAAACCTCCATTGGTTTCGAGTTAACCTGCCCTCCCCAAGGATTAAAATGTTTCCCCAAAAATCCCCCTTAGAAAACGCACCTTTCCTCTATCCGCTTTGGGGGGAGGGAACCAAATTTTGATTTTTCCCTCAAAGAACATTTTCGGCCCTTTTTCCAAAGCAACCCAGGCACCTTTGGGAAATTGAATTTTTAAATTTAACCCTTTAGGGAAAATTCCCCTTTGCCTAGAAGAATTTTGGTCGAAATTGAAGAAAATAAATCCTTACTTTGTTTTCACCGTGGGCCAAATTTTCCCGGAAAGAAGCAAAACAATCCCAAAATTAAATTTAATTTATGAGGCAAGAAATTTTGGGGCAAAGCAAAAAGAAAAATGAATCTTTAAGGAAAAAAAGGGTGTTATAAAATCAAATTTTTTAGGACCGTTTTGACCCATAATTTAAAAAGGCCAAGAGGGAACCAAAAAATACCCGCCGCTTAGGTGTAGTCCCCAAATTACCAAGGTGATTTTGGCCCAAAGCAAAAAATATTGCATTCCAATTTTTCCCCTTTTTTAAGGAAATTAAAATATTTTTATGAAATCCCCTTAAAAACCATCTTTTGGTGTCTTATCCGAATTCCATTTGGGAAATTGAAGAAAAAAAGGAAGTTATTTTTTTTCCGGGGCTTCAGAACTTGGCCAAAGAAGAAAAAAGGGCTTCCCTCATCGGTCAACAAAAAAAGTACCCTTTAAGGACAAAAATTTGGGGAATCGGTGGGAAAAGAAGATTTTCAGGCCGCCAGTGGAATTTAAAAAACTCAAACTTTGTTATTTGGGACCGGGGCCCCAAAACCAAACCCGCAAAAGGTTAGATCAAATGCCCCGAAATAGTAATTGGGGTGGAAATCCCCCCTACCTTTAAAAAAGGGGGGGATTTGGGTAGGGCCGCCCGGGTTTTTTAAAAAAAAACATCCCAATTTTTCCCAATTTAAATTTAAATTTAAACCAAATTTTAAAAAACTCTTTTGTTGTTTTCAAAGGGTTAAAATTTTAAATTTAATAGGGAGGGAAAAATTTTCCCCAAATCTTTGTTTTTTCAAAAAAAAATTTCATTGTTCAATTAATGAAGAAAAAATTTTTCAAAACCCTTTTGGGATTTTTTGGGAAAGAGTTCCAATTTTTTCCGCCAAAAATTACCCGGGCTTGGGTTTCAAAATACCCAAACGGAAATA
The DNA here is from genome assembly GCA_021437245.1 of Aegilops speltoides. Lineage (NCBI taxonomy): Eukaryota > Viridiplantae > Streptophyta > Magnoliopsida > Poales > Poaceae > Aegilops > Aegilops speltoides. The sequence continues at coordinate 12,121 of JAHHZJ010001511.1, read as the reverse complement.
AAGGGTTCCCCTTTGGGAAATTTCCCTTTCCCCTGGTTTTTGGTTTCCTTGGGGCCCCCCCGGGTACCCCCTTTATTTTAAAGAGAAAAAAAAAAGGGGGGAAAAGGGAAAGCTAAAAAAAAAATTTTTTACTTCCTTGAATTCCTTTTTTCAAACTTTTTCCCTTAAAGGTTTTCCCTGGGGGGAAAATTTGGGTTTTGAAGAAAACCGCGGTTCCCCCAAAAAAAAATCCCCCCTTTATCAAAAATTTTTTTTTTGAAATTTTAGTTTTTTTTAAAATTTTTATTTCAAAAAAAATTTTTTTTCCCCCCTTTTTTTTTTTTTTTTTTTTTTCCCCTTTTTTTTGATTTCAAGTCGGCCCTTTGGTTTGGGGCCAAATCCCCCTACCAAAAACAATACCTTCAAAGCCCAAAATTTTATCCAATTTCCCCCGTCCTTATTTTACCCAAAGTTTGTTGGAAAAAAAAAAAAAGAAAAAAGGGAAAAAAAAGGGGGAAAAAAATTTTAGAAAAAAAAAATTTTTATTCTGAAAATTGAATTTGTTTTTTTTAAAGGTTTAGGTTCTTTTTTTTTGGCGCCAAAAACAAAGGCCGTTTTTACCCCTTTTAAAATCCAAATTTTTTATTTTTCCCCAAGTTTTAAAACCTTTTTCCTTTTAAATTTAAATTTTGGGTTTCACTTTTTAATTTTTAAAACTTTTGGGTTTAAAAAAAAAAAAAAAAAAAAAGGAAAAAAAAAGGGGGAAAAAAAAAAGGAAAAAACTTTGGGAGAAGAAAATTTTTTTTTTTGGGAAAATTTCCGGTCGTTATCTGTTTTCCGGGAAAAAAGTTTTTTGAAAACCCTTTTTCCTATCTCCCAAAAATTTGTTTGACCTAAAAGGGAAAATTTTCAATAATTGATTTCTCCCTCCCTTTAAAATTTCCCTTTTTGCCGGGTTAAAAAAAACTTTTTTAATTTTTGTTTTTAAATTTTGAAAAATCAATTTTTGAAATTTTTGATTGGTTTTTTAAACATTCGAAAGTCGTTGTTCCGTTCTCCCAATCGCCTCATCGGCTTGTGATCCTACCATGGTTAGCAAAAATAGAAACAAACAAGAATATGATCCTACGCTACTAAGAAGTGGTGGTGGTTATCACAAACCCGCAAGCAAATCTCAAATTTTACCAGCTACCCAAAGTAGTGGTGATCCAACCGTAGAAGTCAAACTCAAAGCTTGGATATAGCGACATGTGGAGAATCAAACGCACGACGAGATGTATGTGGAGCCGGAAGGCTTATAATATGGTAGCAAAAGGGTCAGAATAATCAATTCAGAGATGCAAAGTTGAATAAACGCCAACGACGGATCGGTGGCGGTCCTAGGCTAGACTGCAGAGACGCGAGCCTAGAACACCAACAAAATCACGGCCGCAAGACGAAACAATGGAGGAGCACACTCAATTTTTTTCCTGTTTTTTCCTTTTTGCACTTTTTTTCTCTTTTTTTTTTTGCCCAACAAATTTTTTCAAAAGTCTACAAATGGTCTAAAACTGCCAGCCAGAATTTTCCTGACTTAGTTTTTTTTTGAAACTCGAACTATTTTTCTTCTGGATGGCTCTGGTTGGGGAGTCCTCCGCCACGACTGAGTATCGCGGATCCGGAAATCGAGAACAATGCAACAATTACGGACTCGACTAGGACCGGTGGCAGATGAACTGTGGAACTTGACGGGCGAGATGAACTGTGGAACTGACCGGGCGAGATGAACGTGGAACTGGACCGGGGAGATGAATCGTGGAACTCTGACCGTTGGAGATGAACGTGGAACTTGACCGTGGCGGAGATGAACGTGAACCTGACCGGCGGATATATGTCTGGACTTGGGCGGATGGCGCGGATATGGTGGTATATGGCGCGACGTGGACAACCGTGAATGTAACTCAACTCTAAAAGACTAGACGCTAATACAGAATTGACACATGCAACCGCAAATTCAACAAAGCAAATAGTAAAGATTATGAAAGGCTCGATTGGTTCGATGGGATGAACTAACCTAATTTTTTTGGCCGGACTATAGGTATGAAGAATACGATCTAAACTAAAACGAAAATCTCACCAGCAACGGAAACTGTACTTGATAGAGGTGGCCGCTTCGATGAACGGGATTTCGCTGTGGAAGTCGATTTGACGACCATACAAGGAGGACGCCTTAGCAATCGCTAAACCACCGAGAGGTTATTGACCGGCACATCAACTGCGGGTCATTTCTGAGAAACGAAGAACAAGCAAGAAACAGATTCAACTGATATTGCATAAGATGAAAGCTTTAGATCAAGGTGGGTTCGACGCTTTGTCCGTCGCAACACAAACGAGAATTGCACGCAACTGATCTAAACAAACCCAAAGTCTAAACGGCCTAAGGTATATATGGAGAAGAGGGGAGAATTTGTGCTTGGTGAGGGGTCCAAACTAACCCTATCTTTGTTTCCCACATACGGACTCTAAAATAGCCTATACTAATGTATTTCGAAATTACATTGGCCAATAATAAGGTGACAGCACCAGAATAGCCTCTGGACGAAATTTATGAAGTCATCTTGTATATTCGTCCAAGGCTTCATGCACTCATTATGGTGGCTTCAAAGTCCCGAAATCATCACTTGTAACTCCATTCTTGTCCCTTGCATGCCATCATCTCCATGCTTGTTCTTGCTCCAATGTTCATCCTTCTCCAAGCTAGGTCCTTCATTTGTAAGCAAAACAAATGTATCCAATTTAGGCAAGATCATATTCTCATGAAATTTGAATCATTACCAAGAAACGAAAGTACCTGTAATTTAGTTGGCGATGCGAGCCTAGTAATTGGTCCAAGATGTATAGCAGCAGGGGTGGGTAAAATGGTATTGATGTCCTCATCGATGAACATTGGAGCAAGAACAAGCATGGAGATGATGGCATGCTAAGGGGGACAAGAATGGAGTTACAAGTGATGATTTCAGGACTTTGAAGCCACCATAATGAGTGCATGAAGCCTTGGACGAAATATACAAGATGCTACTTCAAAATCTCGTCCAGAGGCTATTCTAGGTGTCAAGGCCACCTTTATTATTGGGCCCCCATGTAATTTCGAAATACATTAGTATAGGCTTTTTTAGAGTCCGGATGTGGGGGAAACAAGAGATAGGGTTAGTTTTGACCCTCCACCAAGGGCCATGAAAATTCCCTCTTCCTCCATATATATGCCCTTAGGGCACCCTTAAACTTTGGGTTTTGTTTAGAGCAAAAGTTCGCCATAGCCGCAAATTCGATTTTCGCTTGTGTTCAACGACTTATAAAGGCGCCATGTAACCCCACCTTTGATCAATAAAGCTTTCATCTTATATTCGCAATATCCAGATTGTAATCTCGCCGCTTGTTCTTCGCTTGTCGCAGGAAATAGACCTCGTGGTCAGTTGATCGTGCTCCTGGCGGGTCAATAACCTCCTGAGTTGGTTTAGCGACATATATGCCGACGCCTCGACGTCAGAGTCGGATCACAAAGTCGATTTCCACCAAAGCGAATCCACCATCTCATCGAAAAGACGGACACCTTTGCCTCTATCAAGTGGTATCGAGAAGACGCTTTGAAACAAAGCTTGATAGCAAGTTTGATGAATTGCTCGCTTTTACAACCACCGCTGGGCACCTATCGCATCTCGGAACGACAACAACTACGCCCTTCCGAATCAAGATGGACGAGCTCATTGTTCCTATTGAGCCAGGACAAAATTTGGGTGTCCATCCCATTGGGGCTTTTTCCTCGCCATCCACCGGTGGTACCGAGGAGGATGATGAGTATGTGGAATTATGAGGATGAGGTTGATCAACATCGAAAGCGGAACCACCAGACCAAACCACCCGTGTCGCCCACATGCAAATAATGGCAATATTAGGGCTCCCTCAGTACGAGATCATGACCATCTCCCTAAACTGAAATTGAATATTCCACCATTTGAGGGTAGATATGTTCCTATATATCTTACTTGGGAGTTAGAAACTGAACAACGATTTACATGTTTACAATATCCCGAGGAGAGACGTGTTCCGGCCCTTTTGTGCCACTAGCTTTGGGTTTGGTGGTTCCAACATTGTAGATTATATCCTGCTCCAGCCTACTTGGGCTGCTTTGAAAACTGCTATGCACTGTTGGTTCCACCATATTATCAACGTGAATTACTTCAAAAATTGCAGCCTTAAGACAAGGAAAAACTCAGAAAGAATATTATCGAATTACAAACCGGCTTGATTAGATGTGGTATTGTTGAGGAGAATGAAGCTATGCTTGCACGCTTTGGGTGGATTAAATAGAGAATTTCACCATTCTAGACTATAAGGATTATAATAGTATCACTGCTTATTCCATCTTGCTTGTAAAGTGAACGGAAGTGGTGATCGACATTCCCGGCACTAACTTTCTTTCCAGGTCGACCTTCATCATGGACACCACGGCATCATCTACTTCCACCGCACCATCACCCTTCGGTGCCACCCCAAACCGGATACAAGAAAGGGCACAACCACCACTATCCGCCAAGAGCACACCCGCCGGCCCGCAAGCTCTTCTTCTTCCATGGCGCCAACAGGAAACAAGTGATATTATTTGTCGTCCTTAAGGGAAGAGGACATTTTAGAGAATGCAAATTCTCGGTGATGATTAAGCACGAGGATGGTGGGTATGAGTCCGCTTAGTGACTATGATGAGGAGACTTTGGCTCTTATTACAAGGAGGAACAGTGGGAGATGTTGATCATGAGACACAAACATGGCCGGATGCCGCCGGTATGAATGTTTAGTTGTCAACGTGTTTTGAGTGTGGCACATGTTGAGCAAAATCGGAGGCATAATTTGTTCCATACAAAGGGAGTTGTGAAGGAACGTTTTCGGCCATCATAGATGGAGGGAGCTGCAACAACTTGGCTAGATGGAGATGGTGGAGAAGCTTATCTCACCACAAGACCACATCCACATCCTTACTACATCCAATGGTTCAACAACAAGGGCAAGGTGAAGGTAACACGATCGCTCGGTGCATTTTAGTATCTCTACATATGCTGATTATGTTGATTGTGATGTGGTACCTATGCAAGCATGTTCCTTGTTACTTGGCCATGGCAATTTGATAAAATTTGACACCATGGTAGAAACAATCAAGATACTCTTGTTCATAAGGATAAAAATATTACTTTGCTTCCTATGACTCCTGAGTCCATTTTGAAAGATGATATTAATAGAGCTAATAAAAATAGGAGAAAAATAAGAGGAAAATCAGATTTGGCAAAAGAATTTGAGCAACACATGAAGCCTAATAATAAACCATCTATTGTTTTCAAATTAAATTGAAAAGTGCATGTTTACTTGCCACCAAACTGATATTGATGAGCTAGATTTTAGCAAATCTATTTTATGCTTTTGTGTGCAAAGAGGCATTATTTTCATTCGAGGACGGTTTTCCTTTTTTGCCCCTCCTTGCCACTAACATTTTGCAGAGTTCACGATGTCTTTCCACAAGACGGCCACCGATTACCACCTATTCGAGGGATTGAGCATCAAATTGACTTAATTCCCGCATCATTACCCAAACCGCACCATACCGATCAATCCCAGGGAGGGACGAAGGAGATTAGCGGCAATGTGAGCTGCCGACAAAGGTTATATACCAATCCCTTTAGTCCTTGTGGTTCCTATTATTCTAGTGGAAAAAGGATGGTACGTCATATGTGTGTTGAATGTAGAGGCATCAATAATATTACTATTCGTTATCGCCACCCTATTCCTAGGCTAGATGATATGCTTGATGAATTGAGTGGCTCTACAATATTCTCCAAAGTTGATTTATGAGGGATACCATCAAATTCGATGAAATTGGGAGATGAATGGAAACAGCATTTAAAACTAAGTTTGATTATATGAGTGGTTAGTCATGCCTTTTGGGTTAACTAATGCACCTAGTAACTTTCATGAGATTAATGAACTAAGTTTTACGCTTTCATTGGACGATTTGGTAGTCTATTTTGATGATATACGATTTATAGCAAATCTTTGGAAGAACATTTGGAACATTTACGCTTGTTTTAATGCTCTACGTGATGCACGCTTGTTTGGTAACCTTGGGAAGTGCACCTTTGCACCGACGAGTATCTTTTCTGGCTATGTTGTTACTCCACAGGAATTGAAGTTGATAGAGCCAAGATTGAAGCTATTGAGAGTTGGCGCAGCCCAAAACGGTCACACAAGTGAGGAGTTTCTTGGCCTCGCGGTTTCTATAGGCGCTTAGAGAGATTTCAGCACCATTGTGCACCTCTCAACGAGCTTACAAAGAAGGATGTGCCTTTTGTTTGGGGTACCGACAGAAGAAGCCTTCACGTATTGAAAGCTAAGTTGACACATGCCCTTTACTCCAACTTCCTGATTTTAATAAGACTTTTGAGCTTGAATGTGATGCTAGTGGAATTGGATTAGAGGTGTGTTATTACAAGATGGCAAACCTGCTGTATACTTTTCTAAAAAATTGAGTGGGCCTAGTCTGAATTACTCTACTTATGATAAAGAATTATATGCTCTTGTTCGACTTTAGAAACATGGCAACATTATTTATGGCCCAAAAATTTGTTATACATTCGATCATGAATCTTTGAAACATATTAAAAGTCAAGCTAAACCTAATCGAGACATGCTAAATGGGTTGAATTCATTGAGACTTGCCCTTATGTCATTAAACACAAGAAGGGTAAAGAAAATGTTATTGTGATGCATTGTCTCGCCGTATACTATGCTTTCACAACTTGACTTCAAAATATTTGGTTTGGAGACCATCAAAGATAATATGCATGATGCTGATTTGTTCCATACAAAGGAGTTGTGAAGGAACGTTTCTATTCGGCCATCATAGATGGAGGGAGCCGCAACAACTTGGCTAGCATGGAGATGGTGGAGAAGTTATCTCCACCACAAGACCACATCCACATCCTTACTACATCCAATGGTTCAACAACAAGCCAAGGTGAAGGTAACACGCATCGTCGTGGTGCATTTTAGTATCTCTACATATGCCGATTATGTTGATTGTGATGTGGTACCTATGCAAACATGTTCCTTGTTACTTGGTAGACCATGGCAATTTGATAAAAATTTACACCATGGTAGAAACAATCAAGATACTCTTGTTCATAAGGATAAAATATTACTTTGCTTCCTATGACCCCAGTCCATTTTGAAAGATGATATTAATAGAGCTAATAAAGCAAAACAGAGAAAAATAAGAGTGAAAATCAGATTGTGGAAAAGAATTTGAGCAACACATGAAGCCTAATAATAAACCATCATCTTGCTTTGAAATTAAATTGAAAAGTGCATGTTTACTTGCCACCAAATCTGATATTGATGAGCTAGATTTTAGCAAATCTATTTGCTATGCTTTGTGTGCAAAGAGGCATTATTTTCATTCGAGGACGGTTTTCCTCTTGCCCCCCGTCACTAACATTTTGCAGAGTTCCCGACGCCTTTCCACAAGACGTCACCGGATTACCACCTATTCGAGGGATTGAGCATCAAATTGACTTAATTCCTGCATCATTACCCAACCGGCACCATACCGCACAATCCGAGAGGAGAAGGAGATTATGCGCCAAGTAGGAGCTGCTCCGACAAAGGTTATATACGCAATCCCTTTAGTCCTTGTGTTGTTCCTATTATTCTAGTGCCGAAAAAGGATGGTACGTCACGATGTGTGTTGATTGTAGAGGCATCAATAATATTACTATTCGTTATCGCCACCCTATTCCTAGGCTAGATGATATGCTTGATGAATTGAGTGGCTCTACAATATTCTCCAAAGTTGATTTTATGAGTGGATACCATCAAATTGATGAAATTGGGAGATGAATGGAAAACCGATTTAAAACTAAGTTTGGATTATATGAGTGGTTAGTCATGCCTTTGTTAACTAATGCACCTAGTACTTTCATGAGATTAATGAACTAGTTTTACGGCTTTCATTGGACCATTTGTGGTAGTCTATTTTGATGATATACGATTTATAGCAAATCTTGGAAGAACATTTGGAACATTTACGTGTTGTTTTTAATGCTCACGGATGCACGCTTGTTTGGTAACCTTGGAAGTGCACCTTTGATCGACCGAGTATCTTTTCTGGCTATGTTGTTACTCCACAGGAATTGAAGTTGATAAAGCCAAGATTGAAGCTATTGAGAGTTGGCCGAGCCCAAAAACAAATACACAAGTGAGGAGTTTTTTGGCCTCGCTGGTTTTATAGGCTTTGAGAGATTTCAGCACCATTGTGCACCTCTCAACGAGCTACAAAGAAGGATGTGCTTTTGTTTGGGGTACCGACAGAAGAAGCCTTCACTATTGAAAGCTAAGTTACACATGCCCTTTACTCCAACTTCCCGATTTTAATAAGACTTTTGAGCTTGAATGTGATGCTAGTGGAATTGGATTAGAGGTGTGTTATTACAAGATGGCAAACCGTTATACTTTTCTAAAAATTGAGGGCCTAGTCTGAATTACTCTACTTATGATAAAGAATTATATGCTCTTGTTCGACTTTAGAAACATGGCAACATTATTTATGGCCCAAAGAATTTGTTATACATTCCGATCATGAATCTTTGAAACATATTAAAAGTCAAGCTAAACTGAATCGAGACATGCTAAATGGGTTGAATTCATTGAGACTTTCCTTGTCATTAAACACAAGAAGGGTAAAGAAAATGTTATTGATGCATTGTCTCGTCGCTATACTATGCTTTCACAACTTGACTTCAAATATTTGGTTTGGAGACCATCAAAGATCAATATGTGCATGATGCTGATTTTAAAGATGTATTGCGAATTGTAAAGAAGGAAGAACATGGAACAAGTTTGTCGTTAATGATGGATTTGTGTTCGCTAACAAGCTATGCATTCCACTAGTTCCGCCTTTTGTTTGCGGAGGCGATGGAGGAGGACTAATGGGACACTTTGGCGTGAAGAAGACGGAGGACGATTTGCTACACATTTCTTTTGGCCAAAGATGAGACGGATGTTGAGCGCTTTATTGCTCGCTGCACTACATGTCAAAAAGCTAAGTCACGACTCAATCCTCATGGTTTATATATGCCTTATGGTACCTAGTGTTCCTTGGGAGGATATATCTATGGACTTTGTTTTAGGTTTACCTAGAACAAAGAAGGGAGGATAGCATATTTGTTGTCGTGGATAGATTCTAAAATGGCACACTTTATACCATGTCATAAAAGCGATGATGCTGCAATGTTGTTGATTTGTTCTTTCGTGAAATTATTCGCTTGCATGGTGCCAAATACTATTGTTTCAGATCGTGATACTAAATTTCTTAGCCACTTTGGAGATGTTTATGGGCTGTTGGGGACTAAACTGCTTTTTAGTACTACTTGTCACCCCCAAACCGATGGAAAACCAAGTAGTCAATAGAACATTGTCTACTATGCTTAGGGCTGTTCTAAAGAAAAATAAGAAAATGTGGGAGGAATGCTTGTCTCATATTGAATTTGCTTATAATCGCTCATTGCATTCTACTACTAAGATGTGCCCTTTGAAGTTGTGTATGGTTTCCACCGTGCACCTATTGATTTGTCGCTTCTTCCATCTTCGGAGAAGGTTAATTTTGATGCTAAAGAACGCTTAATTGATTTTAAAATGCATGAGTTAACTAAGGAAAACATTGAGCATATGAATGCTAAATATAAACTTGCTCGGAGATAAGGGTAGAAAACATGTTGTGTTTGCACCGGAGATCTTGTTTGGTTACATTTATGAAGGATAGATTTCGACGCAAATCATAGCTAATGCCACGTGCTGCCGTCCCTTTAAGGTGTTGGAGAAAGTAAATGATAATGCATATAAACTTGAGTGCTCGCAGATTTTGGGGTTAGTCCCACTTTAACATTGCGATTTGAAGCCATATTTGGTGAGGAAGATGAACTTCCGTCGAGCACCACTTCATTTCAAGAAGGGGATGATGAGGACATCAATACCATTGTTACACCCATGCCTCGCCGCTATACACATACCGACCAATTACTAGAGTCACAAGACGCCAACCAAATTACCGTACTTTCGTTTCTGGTAATGATTCTAATGTTCATGAGAATATGATGCTTAATTGATATACATTTGTTTTGCTTAAATGAAGGGCCTAGCTTGGAGAAGGATGAACATTTGAGCAAGAACAAGCATGGACATGATGGCATGCAAGGGGGACTAGAATGGAGTTACAAGTGATGATTTCAGACTTTAGCCACCATAATGAGTGTATAGCCTTGGACGAAATATACAAGATGCTACTTCATAAATCTCGCCCAGAGGCTATTCTAGGTGTCACACCTATTATTGGGCCAGCCCATGTAATTTGAAATACATTAGTATAGGCTATTTTAGAGTCCGATGGGGGGAACAAGAGATAGGTTATTTGACCCTCCACCAAGGGCCAGAAAATCTCCCCCTTCCTCCATATATAACCCTTAGGGCACCGCTTAGACTTTGGGTTTTGTTTAGATCAAAGTTCCATAGTCAACTTCCAGATTGCTTGTGTTCAACACTGCATAAAAGTGGCTAAGAAATTTAGATAATCTGAAATAATAGTATTTGGCACACCAGCTTAATAATTTCAAAAAGAACAAATCAAAGAACATTGACAAGATCATCGCTTATGACATGGTATAAAGTGTGCCATTTTCAGAATCTATCCACAAACAAATATGTTATCCTCCCTTCTTTGTTCTAGGTAAACCTAAAACAAAGTCCATAGATATTCCTCCCAAGGAACACTAGGTAAGGGCAAAGGCATTTATAAACCATGAGGATTGAGTCGGACTTAGTTTTTGACATGTAGTGCCAGCAATAAAACCCAACATCCCGGCCTCATCTTTTAAAGAAATGTGTAGCAAGTAAGTGCATGTTTATTGCCACCAAACTGATATTGATGAGCTAGATTTAAAATCTATTTGCCATGCTTTTTGTGTGCAAAGAGGCATTATTTTCATTCGAGGACGGTTTTCCTTTTTGCCCCCCCCACTAACATTTTGGAGTTCCCGACGCCTTTCCACAAGACGTGCCACCGGATTAACCTATTCGAGGGATTGAGCATCAAATTGATTAATTTTGGCATCATTACCCAACCGGGCACCATACCGCACAACCAGGGAGACGGGAGATTATGCGCCAATAGGAGTGTCAAAAGGTTATATACAATCCCTTAGTCCTTTGGTGTTTTTATTTACCAAAAAGGATGGTGCAGTGTGTTGATTGTAGAGGCATCAATAATATTTATTCTATCGCCACCCTATTCCTAGGCTAGATGATATGCGGTGAATTGAGTGGTTTCCAATATTCTGTTGATTTATGGTGGATACCATCAAATTTGGATGAAATTGGGAGATGAATGGAAAACAGCATTTAAAACTAAGTTGGATTTATGAGTGGTTAGTCATGCCTTTGGGTTAACTAATGCACCTAGTACTTTCATGAGAAATGAACAAGTTCACGTTTTCATTGACGATTTGTGGTAGTCTATTTTGATGATATACGATTTATAGCAAATCTTGGAAGAACATTTGGAACATTTACTTGTTTTTAATGCTTACATGATGCACGCTTGTTTGGTAACCTTTAAGTGCACCTTTGCACGACCGAGTATCTTTTTTGCTATTTTACCCCTGGAATTGAAGTCGATAAAGCCAAGATTGGCTTATTGAGAGTTGGCCGAGCCCAAAACGGTCACACAAGTGAGGAGTTTCCTCCTCCCGGTTTTATAGGCGTTGGAGATTTCCACCATTGCTGCACCTCTCAACGAGCTTACAAAGAAGGATGTGTTTTGTTTGGGGTACCACAGAAGAAGCCTTCACGGATTGAAAGCTGTTAACTGCCCTTTTACTCCAACTTCCCGATTTTAATAAGACTTTGAGCTTGAATGTGATGCTAGGAATTGGATTAGAGGGTGTTATTACAAGATGGCAAACCGGTTACTTTTTCCAAAAATTGAGGGCCTAGTCTGAATTACTTACTTATGATAAAGAATTATATGCTCTTGTTCGACTTTAGAAACATGGCAACATTATTTATGGCC
>JAHHZJ010001510.1:0-96047 GCA_021437245.1 Aegilops speltoides | reverse complement strand
CATATTCTCATGAAATTAGAATCATTACCAAGAAACGAAAGTACCGGTAATTTAGTTGGCGGCGAGCTCTAGTAATTGGTCCAAGTATAGAGCGGGCTGGGTGTAACAATGGTATTGATGTGATAGAGGCAAAGGTGTCCGTTTTCATGAGATGGTGGATTTCTTTGGTGGAAGTCGATTTGACGATCCGACACGAAGCGCAGAGGACGCCGCGCTTAGCAATCGCTAAACCAACTCCGAGAGGTTATTGACCACGCCGAGCACGATCAACCGACCACGAGGGTCTATTTCGCGAGCAAACGAAGAACAAGCAAGAAACCGAGATTGCAACTGATATTGCGAATATAAGATGAAAGCTTTATTGATCAAGGTGGGGTTCTCGTGACGCCTTTGTCCGGTCGTGAACACAAACGAAGCACGCCGGTTGCAGCTATGGCTAACTTTTGATCTAAACAAAACCCAAGTCTAAACGGTCTTTAAGGGCTGTATATATGGAGGAAGAGGGGTGAATTTCGTGGCCCTTGGTGGAGGGGTCCCAAACTAACCCTATCTCTTGTTTCCCACACATACGGACTCTAAAAATAGCCTATACTAATGTATTTCGAAATTACATGGGCCTGGCCCAATAATAAGGTGACGAAAGACCTAGAATAGCCTATGGACGAATATTATGAAGTGGCATCTTGTATATTTCGTCCAAGGCTTCATGCACTCCTTATGGTGGCTTCAAAGTCCCGAAATCATCACTTGTAACTCCGTTTGATCCCCTAGCATGCCATCAACTCCATGTGTGTTCTTGCTCCAATGTTCATCCTTCTCCAAGCTAGGCCCTTCATTTGTAAGCAAAACAAATGTATCCAATTTAGACAGATCATATTCTCATGAACATTAGAATCATTACCAAGAAACGAAAGTACCGGTAATTTAGTCATGGCGCGAGCTCTAGTAATTGGTCCAAGATGTATAGCAGAGGGCTGGGTGTAACAATGGTATTGATGTCCTCATCATGATGTCCTCATCACCGCCGGCCTGCCAGAGCTCTTCTTTTCCATGGCGCAACAGGCACACAAGTGATATTATTTGTCGTCATTGTAAGGGAAGAGGACATTTTACAGAGAATGCAAATCTCAGCTGCGTGATGATTGCTACCGAGGATGGTGGGTATGAGTCCGCTAGTGACTATGATGAGGAGACTTTGGCTCTTATTACACATGAGGAACACGGTGGAGATGATTCTGATCATGAGACACAATACATGGTCTGCAAGATGCCGACAGTATGAATGTTTAGTCGTCAACGTGTTTTGAGTGTGCAGTTACACAAGTCGAGCAAAATCAGAGGCATAATTTGTTCCATACAAAGGAGTTGTGAAGGAACGCTCTATTCAAGGCCATCATAGATGGAGGGAGCTGCAACAACTTGGCTAGCATGGAGATGGTGGAGAAGCTATCTCTCACCACAAGACCACATCCACATCCTTACTACATCCAATGGTTCAACAACAATGCAAGGTTAAGGTAACACGCATCGCTCGTGTGCATTTTAGTATCTCTACATATGCTGATTATGTTGATTGTGATGTGGTACCTATGCAAGCATGTTCCTTATTACTTGGTCGACCATGGCAATTTGATAAAAATTTAGACACCATGGTAGAAACAATCAGTATACTCTTGTTCATAAGGATAAAATATTACTTTGCTTCCTATGACTCTGAGTCCATTTTGAAAGATGATATTAATAGAGCCGATAGAGGCAGAGGTGTCCCGCTTTCGATGAGATGGTGGATTTCGCTTTGGTGGAAGTCGACTTTGACGATCCGACTACGAAGCGCGAGGACGCGCGCCTTAGCAATCGCTAAACCAACTCCGAGAGGTTATTGACCACGCCGGAGCACGCATCAACTCCGACTACGAGGGTCTATTTCGCGAGCAAACGAAGAACAAGCAAGAAACTGAGATTGCAACTGGATATTGCAATATAAGATGAAAAGCTTTATTAATCAAGGTGGGTTCTCGTGACGCTTTGTCCGGTCGTGAACACAAACGGCACGCCAAGTTGCAGCTATGGCGAACTTTTGATCTAAACAAAACCCAAGTCAAACGGTGCCCTAAGGGCTGTATATATGGAGGAAGAGGGGTGAATTTCGTGGCCCTTGGTGGAGGGGTCCAAACTAACCCTATCTCTTGTTTCCCACACATACGACTCTAAAAATAGCCTATACTAATGTATTTCGAAATTACATGGGCCTGGCCCAATAATAAGGTGACGAAAGATCTAGAATAGCCTTTGACAATATTATGAAGTGGCATCTTGTATATTCTGTCCAAGGCTTCATGCACTCCTTATGGTGGCTTCAAAGTCCTGAAATCATCACTTGTAACTCCGTTCTGATCCCTATGCATGCCATCAACTCCATGTGTGTTCTTGCTCCAATGTTCATCCTTCTCCAAGCTAGGCCCTTCATTTGTAAGCAAAACAAATGTATCCAATTTAGGCAAGATCATATTCTCATGAACATTAGAATCATTACCAAGAAACGAAAGTACCGGTAATTTAGTTGGCGATGCGAGCTCTAGTAATTGGTCCAAGATGTATAGCAAATAGGGTCTGGGTGTAACAATGGTATTGATGTCCTCATCATCCTCCCCTTCTGAAATGAAGTCGCCCGACGAAGTTCATCTTCCTCACCCAAATATGGCTTCAAATCTGCAATGTTAAAAGTGGACTAACCCCAAAATCTGCAGCAGCTCAAGTTTATATGCATTATCATTTACTTTCTCCAACACCTTAAAGGGACCAAGCAGACGTGGTATTAGCTTTGATTTATGCAAATCAGAAATCTATCCTTACGCAAATGTAACCAAACAAGATCTCCGTGCAAACACAACATGTTTTCTACCCTTATCTCCAAGAAGTTTATATTTAGCATTCATACGCTCAATGTTTTCCTTAGTTAACTCATGCATTTTAAAATCAATTCAGCACGCTCTTTAGCATCAAAATTAACCTTTCTCCAAGATGGAAGAGGCAACAAATCAATTGGTGCACGAGGTAGGAAACCATACACAACTTCAAAAGGGCACATCTTAGTAGTAGAATGCAATGAACGATTATAAGCAAATTCAATATGAGGCAAGCATTCCTCCCACATTTTCTTATTATTCTTTAGAACAGCCCTAAGCATAGTAGACAATGTTCTATTGACTACTGCTTGTCCATCATTTGGGGGTGACAAGTAGTACTAAAAAGCAGTTTAGTCCCCAACTTAGCCCATAAACATCTCCAAAAGTGGCTAAGAAATTTAGTATCACGATCTGAAACAATAGTATTTGGCACACCATGCAAGTAATAATTTCACGAAAGAACAAATCAAGAACATCGACAAAGATCATCGCTTTTATGACATGGTATAAAGTGTGCCATTTTCGAGAATCTATCCACGACAACAAATATGCTATCCTCCCTTCTTTGTTCTAGGTAAACCTAAAACAAAGTCCATAGATATATCCTCCCAAGGAACACTAGGTACAGCAAAGGCATATATAAACCATGAGGATTTAGTCGTGACTTAGCTTTTTGACATGTAGGCAATGAGCAATAAAACGCCAACATCCCGCCTCATCTTTGGCCAAAAGAAATGTGTAGCAAGTACGCCCTCCGCCTTCTTCACGCCAAAGTGTCCCATTAGTCCTCCTCCATGCGCCCCGCAACAACAAAAGACTTAACGGAGCTAGCTGAATGCATAGCTTGTTAGCACGAACACAAATCCATCATTAACGACAAACTTGTTCCATGTTCTTCCTTCTTTACAATTCTGCAATACATCTTTAAAATCAGCATCATGCACATATTGATCTTTGATGGTCTCCAAACCAAATATTTTGAAGTCAAGTTGTGAAAGCATAGTATAGCGACAGACAATGCATCAAGAATAACATTTTCTTTACCCTTCTTGTGTTTAATCAAGATCATATTCTCATGAATATTAGAATCATTACCAAGAAACGAAGTAATTGTAATTTAGTTACGGCGCCGAGCCTAGTAATTGGTCCAAGATGTATAGAAGCTAGGCTGTGGTGTAACAATGGTATTGATGTGATAGAGGCAAAGGTGTTCTGCTCTTCGGCGAGATGGTGGATTTCTTTGGTGGAAGTCGATTTTGACGATCCGACTACGAAGGCGTAGGAGACGCTGCCGCTTTAGCAATCGCTAAACCAACTCCGAGAGGTTATCGACCACGCCGAAAGCACGCATCAACCTGACCATTTAGGTCTATTTCAAGCGAGCAAACGAAGAACAAGCAAGAAACTCGAGATTGCAATCCGATATTGCTAATATAAGATGAAAGCTTTATTGATCAAGGCGGGGTTCTGTGGACGCTTTGTCCGTCGTGAACACAAACGGCACGCTGGTTGCGCAAATATGGCGTAACTTTTTGATCTAAACAAAACTCAAGTCTAAATCTGTGTCTTTAAGGGTCTGATATATGGAGGAAGAGGGGGTGAATTTCGTGGCCCTTGGTGGAGGGGTCCCAAACTAACCCTATCTCTTGTTTCCCACACATACGGACTCTAAAAATAGCCTATACTAATGTATTTCGAAATTACATGGGCCTGGCCTAATAATAAGGTGACGCAAGACCTAGAATAGCCTCATGGACGAATATTATGAAGTGGCATCTTGTATATTTCGTCCAAGGCTTCATGCACTCCTTATGGTGGCTTCAAAGTCCCGAATCATCACTTGTAACTCCGTTTTGATCCTCTTTAAGATGCCATCAACTCCATGTGTGTTCTTGCTCCAATGTTCATCCTTCTCCAAGCTAGGCCCTTCATTTGTAAGCAAAACAAATGTATCCAATTTAGGCAGATCATATTCTCATGAACATTAGAATCATTACCAAGAAACCAAAAGTGCCGGTAATTTAGTCATGCGGCGCGAAGCTCTAGTAATTGGTCCAAGATGTATAGCAGCAGGGCTGTGGGTGTAACAATGGTATTGATGTCCTCATCATGATGTCCTCATCACCGCCGGCCTGCCCAGAGCTCTTCTTTTCTTCCATGGCGCCAAAAAGGCACAAGTGATATTATTTGTCGTCATTGTAAGGGAAGAGGACATTTTACAGAGAATGCAAATCTCAGCGCGGTGATGATTGCTAACGAGGATGGTGGGTATGAGTCCGCTAGTGACTATGATGAGGAGACTTTGGCTCTTATTACACATGAGGAACACGGTGGGAGATGATTCTCGATCATGAGACACAATACATGGTCTGTCAAGATGCTTTACAGGTATGAATGTTTAGTTGCTCAACGTGTTTTGAGTGTGCAGGTTACACAAGCTGAGCAAAATCGAGGCATAATTTGTTCCATACAAAGGAGTTGTGAAGGAACGCTTCTATTCAAGGCCATCATAGATGGAGGGAGCTGCAACAACTTGGCTAGTATGGAGATGGTGGAGAAGCTATCTCTCACCACAAGACCACATCCACATCCTTATTTACATCCAATGGTTCAACAACAGCTGCAAGGTTAAGGTAACACGCACTGTTCGTGGTGCATTTTAGTATCTCTACATATGCCGATTATGTTGATTGTGATGTGGTACCTATGCAAGCATGTTCCTTATTACTTGGTCGACCATGGCAATTTGATAAAAATTTGTGACACCATGGTAGAAACAATCAGTATACTTGTTCATAAGGATAAAATATTACTTTGCTTCCTATGACTCCTTGAGTCCATTTTGAAAGATGATATTAATAGAGCCGATAGAGGCAAGAGGTGTCCTGCCTTTCGATGAGATGGTGGATTTCGCATGGTGGAAGTCGAATTGACGATCCGACTACGAAGGCGGCGAGACGCGCGCTACTTAGCAATCGCTAAACCAACTCCGAGAGGTTATTGACTACGCCGGAAAGCACGCATCAACTCCCGATTACGAGGGTCTATTTCCCGCGAGCAAACGAAGAACAAGCAAGAAACTGAGATTGCAATCTGGATATTATGAATATAAGATGAAAAGCTTTATTAATCAAGGTGGGGTTTCGGGACGCTTTGTCCGTCATGAACACAAACGGCACGCTGAAGTTGCAGCTATGGCTAACTTTTGATCTAAACAAAACCTAAGTTCAAACGGTGTCTAAGGGCTGTGTATATATGGAGGAAGAGGGGTGAATTTCGTGGCCCTTGGTGGAGGGGTCCCAAACTAACCCTATCTCTTGTTTCCCCACACATACTGACTCTAAAAAATAGCCTATACTAATGTATTTTGAAATTACATGGGCCTGGCCCAATAATAAGGTGACGTGAAAGACCCAGAATAGCCTTTTGGACGAATATTATGAAGTGGCATCTTGTATATTTCTGTCCAAGGCTTCATGCACCCTTATGGTGGCTTCAAAGTCCTGAAATCATCACTTGTAACTCCGTTTGATCCTCTATGCATGCCATCAACTCCATGTGTGTTCTTGCTCCAATGTTCATCCTTCTCCAAGCTAGGCCTTCATTTGTAAGCAAAACAAATGTATCCAATTTAGGCAAAGATCATATTCTCATGAACATTAGAATCATTACCAAGAAACGAAAGTACCTGTAATTTAGTTGATGCATGCGAGCTCTAGTAATTGGTCCAAGATGTATAGCAGCAGGGGCTGTGGGTGTAACAATGGTATTGATGTCCTCATCATCCTCCCCTTCTTGAAATGAAGTCGCCTCGACGGAAGTTCATCTTCCTCACCCAAATATGGCTTCAAATCAGCAATGTTAAAAGTGGGACTAACCCCAAAATCTGCAGTGCAGCTCAAGTTTATATGCATTATCATTTACTTTCTCCAACACCTTAAAGGGACCAGAAAGACGTGGCATTAGCTTTGATTTGCATGCAAATCAGAAATCTATCCTTACGCAAATGTAACCAAACAAGATCTCCAGTGCAAACACAACATGTTTTCTACCCTTATCTCCAAAGAAGTTTATATTTAGCATTCATACGCCAATGTTTTCCTTAGTTAACTCATGCATTTTAAAATCAATTCAGCACGCTTCTTTAGCATCAAAATTAACCTTCTCCAAGATGGAAGAGGCAACAAATCAATTGGTACGCAGGTAGGAAACCATACACAACTTCAAAAGGGCACATCTTAGTAGTAGAATGCAATGAACGATTATAAGCAAATTCAATATGAGGCAAGCATTCCTCCCACATTTTCTTATTATTCTTAGAACAGCCCTAAGCATAGTAGACAATGTTCTATTGACTACTTCGCTTCATCCATCGCTTTGGGGGTGACAAGTAGTACTAAAAAGCAGTTTAGTCCCCAACTTAGCCCATAAACATCTCCAAAAGTGGCTAAGAAATTTAGTATCACGATCTGAAACAATAGTATTTGGCACACCATGCAAGTTTAATAATTTCAATGAAGAACAAATCAAAGAATATCGACAAAGATCATCGCTTTTATGACATGGTATAAAGTGTGCCATTTTCTTTAGAATCTATCCACGACAACAAATATGCTATCCTCCCTTCTTTGTTCTAGGTAAACCTAAAACAAAGTCCATAGATATATCCTCCCAAGGAACACTAGGTACAGTAAAGGCATATATAAACCATGAGGATTTAGTCGTGACTTAGCTTTTTGACATGGAAAATGAGCAATAAAACGCCAACCTCCCGGCCTCATCTTTGGCCAAAAGAAATGTGTAGCAAGTACGCCCTCCGCCTTCTTCACGCCAAAGTGTCCCATTAGTCCTCCTCCATGCGCCTCTCAACAACAACAAAAAGACTTAACTGAGCTAGTGGAATGCATAGCTTGTTAGCACTAACACAAATCCATCATTAACTACAAACTTGTTCCATGTTCTTCCTTCTTTACAATTCTGCAATACATCTTAAAATCAGCATCATGCACATATTGATCTTTGATGGTCTCCAAACCAAATATTTTGAAGTCAAGTTGTGAAAGCATAGTATAGCGATTTAGACAATGCATCAAGAATAACATTTTCTTTACCCTTCTTGTGTTTAATGACATAAGGGAAAGTCTCAATGAATTCAACCCATTTAGCATGTCTACGATTCAGTTTAGCTTGACTTTTAATATGTTTCAAAGATTCATGATCGAATGTATAACAAATTTTGGCCATAAATAATGTTGCCATGTTTCTAAAGTCCTAACAAGAGCATATAATTCTTTATCATAAGTAGAGTAATTCAGACTAGGCCCATTCAATTTTTTCAGTAAAAGTATGCAACAGTTTTGCTATCTTGTAATAACACACCTCCTAATCCAATTCCACTAGCATCACATTCAAGCTCAAAAGTCTTATTAAAATCAGGAAGTTGGAGTAAAGGAGCATGTGTCAACTTAGCTTTCAATACCGCGGAAGGCTTCTTCCTGTGCGGTACCCCAAACAAAAGGCACATCCCTTGTAAGCTCATTGAGAGGTGCAGAATGGTGCTGAAATCTCTCACAAAACGCCTATAGAAACCAGCGAGGCCAAGGAAACTCCTCACTTCAGGTGGACTGCTTAGTCACGCCAACTCTCAATAGCTTCAATCTTGGCTTTATCAACTTCAATTCCTCTGGAGTAAACAACATAGCCAAGAAAGATACTCGGCCGGTGCAAAAGGTGCACTTCCCAAGGTTACCAAACAAACGTGCATCACGTAGAGCATTAAAACAAAGCACGTAAATGTTCCAAATGTTCTTCCAAAGATTTGCAATAAATCAAGATATCATCAAAATAGACTACCACAAATCGTCCAATGAAAGCACGTAAAACTTCGCTCATTAATCTCATGAAAGTACTAGGTGCATTAGTTAACCCAAAAGGCATGACTAACCACTCATATAATCCAAACTTAGTTTTAAATGCTGTTTTCCATTCATCTCCCATTTCATACGAATTTGATGGTATCCACTACGCAAATCAACTTTGGAGAATATTGTAGAGCCACTCAGTTCATCAAGCATATCATCTAGCCTAGGAATAGGGTGACGATAACTAATAGTAATATTATTAATGCCTCTACAATCAACACACATACGCGGACGTACCATCCTTTTTCGCACTAGAATAATAGGAACAGCACAAGGACTAAGGGATTCACAGATATAACCTTGGTTTCGAGCAGCTCCCTCAGACTTGACGATAATCTCCTTCGCCTCCTCTCGATTGGTACGGTATGGTGCACGGTTAGGAACGATGCACCGGAATTAAGTCAATTTGATGCTCATCCTCTAATAGGTGGTAATCCTGTGGCACGCCTTGTGGAAAGACGCCAAATAACTCCTCGCAAAATGTTAGTGACAGCAGGGGCAAAGAGGAAGGCACGCCCCTAATGAAAATAATGCTCTTTGCACACAAAAGCATAGCAAACAGATTTGCTAAAATCTAACTCATCAATATCGACGGTGGCAAGTAAACATGCACTTTTCAATTTAATTTCAGAAGAACGAGATGATTTACTAATAGGCTTCATGTGTTGCTCAAATTCTTTTGCCACAATCTGATTTTTCACTCTATTTTTCTCCCTGCTTTGTTTTTATTAGCTCTTTGATGAGGACATCAATCACCATTGTTATTACCCACAGCCCCTCGCCGCTATACATACCGGACTACTAATTACTAGAGTCAAAAGACGCCAACTAAATTACCGTGCACTTTCGCTTTTTGGTAATGATTCTAATGTTCATGAGAATATGATGTCTTTCTAAATTGGATACATTTGTTTTGCTTACAAATGAAGGGCCTAGCTTGGAGAAGGATGAACATTGGAGCAAGAACAAGCATGGAGATGATGGCATGCTAAGGGGGACAAGAATGGAGTTACAAGTGATGATTTCAGACTTTGAAGCCACCATAATGAGTGCATGAAGCCTTGGACGAAATATACAAGATGCCACTTCATAAATTTCTCGTCCAGAGGCTATTCTAGGTGTCGTCACATCTATTATTGGGCCAGGCCCATGTAATTTCGAAATACATTAGTATAGGCTATTTTTAGAGTCCAGATGTGTGGGGAAACAGAGATAGGGTTAGTTTCGACCCTCCACCAAGGGCCACGAAATTCTCCCCCTTCCTCCATATATACAGCCCTTAGGGCACCGCTTAGACTTTGGGTTTTGTTTAGATCAAAAGTTCGCCAAAGCTGCAACTTCGCAGATTTCGCTTGTGTTCAATTCACATACAAAGGCGCCATGTAACCCCACCTTGATCAATAAAGCTTTCATCTTATATTCGCAATATCCGCATTGCAACTCTCAGCTTTTGCTTGTTCTTCGCTTGCTCGCAGGAAATAGACCTCGTGGTCGTTGATCGTGTTCCAAGGGTCAATAACCTCTCGGAGTTGGTTTAGCGACAGCATAGGCGCGACGCCCTCAGACGTCAGAGTCGGATCGTCAAAGTCAACTTCCACCAAAGCGAAATCCACCATCTCATCGAAAAGATCGACACCTCCGCCTATCAGACTCTCCCGATCGTCCGGTAAATGCAATCAAGACAACAGAAGCCCTCGATTTAAGTCGATCATCCGGACGGTCGGCCTCGGATCATCCGGACCTCGATTAATTCGGATCATCCGGCCACCATCCGGATTATCCTGACCTTTGCTTCACGCCAGACGACTTGGCTCGAGGCCCGTGTACCCCTTCGCCTCACTTACCCCCTTCGTGGCTTAGCACTATAAATAGACCTCCTCCTCCCCACTTTGAGGGTCAAGATTGATTAGCTCATATTTGTGTGTGAGAGCCTTGCTCATCCACTGCATTTCTCCTCGAGATCGTGACCTCCGTTCTAGGAGAAGATCCATTCTAATCAAGACCCTACCTAGGGAAGATCCTCTCGTGGATTCAAGGTCCCTATCTAGGGAAGAACATCAAGGCCTCCTCTTGGAGATGAACGGTTCCTTTGTATCCTTACCCTAGTCTGATTATGTATCTTGTGGATCTCATGTGTATGTTGATCTAGCACTTGTGTGATCGATTCCTTGTTGGTTGAGTGATTTCTCGCTTTTCCCCTTCTCCGTTTCCTCGTCGCTCGCTGCTCTTCGTGTTCCTCCGTGAGAGATCCCTCCAAACGTGAAAGATCGATTTAATTAGGGTTCCAACCTCACATCACTAGATGATATGCTTGATGAATTGAGGGCTCTACAATATTCTCCAAAGTTGATTTATGAGTGGATACCATCAAATTCGTATGAAATTGGGAGATGAATGGAAAACAGCATTTAAACCTAAGTTTGGATTATATGAGTGGTTAGTCATGCTTTTGGGTTAACTAATGCACCTAGTACTTTCTATGAGATTAATGAACGAAGTTTTACGTGCTTTCATTGACGATTTGTGGTAGTCTATTTTGATGATATATCGATTTATAGCAAATCTTTGGAAGAACATTTGGAACATTTACGTGTTGTTCTTATTGCTTCACGAGATGCACGCTTGTTTGGTAACCTTGGGAAGTGCACCTTTTGCACCTCACCAAGTGTCTTTTTCTTGGTTATGTTGTTACTCCACAGGAATTGAAGTTGATAAAGCCAAGATTGAAGCTATTGAGAGTCGAGCGCAGCCCAAAACGGTCACACAAGTGAGGAGTTTTCTTGGCCTCGCCGGATTCTATAGGCGCTGTAGAGAGATTTCAGCACCATTGCTGCACCTCTCAATGAGCTTACAAAGAAGGATGTGCCTTTTGTTTGGGGTACCGACATGAAGAAGCCTTCACTCGTATTGAAAGATAAGTCGACACATGCCCTTTACTCCAACTTCCTGATTTTAATAAGACTTTTGAGCTTGAATGTGATGCTAGTGGAATTGGATTAGAGGTGTGTTATTACAAGATGGCAAACTCAAGGTATACTTTTCTCAAAAATTGAGTGGGCCTAGTCCTAATTATTCTACTTATGATAAAGAATTATATGCTCTTGTTCGGACTTTAGAAACATGGCAACATTATTTATGGCCCAAAGAATTTGTTATACATTCTGATCATGAATCTTTTGAAACATATTAAAAGTCAAGCTAAACTGAATCGTAGACATGCTAAATGGGTTGAATTCATTGAGACTTTCTCCTTATGTCATTAAACACAAGAAGGGTAAAGAAAATGTTATTGTCGATGCATTGTCTCGGTCGCTATACTTTGCTGCCACAACTTGACTTCAAAATATTTGGTTTGGAGACCATCAAAGATCATATGTGCATGACGCTGATTTTAAAGATGTATTGCAGAATTGTAGAGAAGGTATGAAAGTGCGTTATATCGACTCAGAGGGGGGTGAATAGGTTTATTTTATGAAATTCATCACCGAGGAATTTGCCGGTGAGGAAATTCCTTAGCTAAGAACTATTTGCAAGGAATAAGTACTCAGAGGTAAACATAACAGACATTACACATAGTCAGATGATGAAAATGAAGACTAGAAGAAAAGTGTAGAAGCATAAACACAGGATAACAAGATGAAGACAAAACAGATCAAGAAATTGAATCGAGGAATTTGTGAAAGTCTTCAAATAAGTCTTCAAGCACGTAAATTAACAACATGCAACACAAAATGAGGAAATGAATGAGTTGAGGAAATAGAACTACCAGTTGGTGAAGACAATGATTTGGTAAACCGTTCCAACTGGCTTGCTGGCTTGCAGGCCTGTTGGAGCGGCCGAGTATTTAAACTCGAGGACACACAATCCCTGGACACCCAGCCTCTCGAAAAGCAACTCAGACACCTACCTCATCGTGATTCTCCTTGAACTAAGACCACGCAGTTCTGGCCCAATTACTCGTGGTAAGTCTTCAGTGACTTCCAAACCTTCACACTGCATTGGTCACCCCAAGAATCCACAATTCCTCTTGATGCTCTAGACCTTGACGCCTAACCGTCCCGAAGAAGCACAGTTTCAAATGTAATAAGCGCCGGATCCACGCAGGATCAATTTCTTCAAAGGATGCTCAATCACTTGGGGTTTTTGTGGGTTTGGTTTTTGGGTTTTCCTCACTTGATGATTTTCGCCAAAGTCCCTGAGGATGGGTTGCTCAAATGACAAGTGTCAAGTTCTTCTGAGCAGCCAACCAACTAGTGGTTGTAGGGGGCTATTTATAGCCTAGGGAGCAGCCCGATATGATAAGACATAAATGCCCTTCAATGATATGACCGTTAGGTGGATAAGATATTTTGGTCCGCAAGACGCAAAGACAAAGAACGGCCGGAATTTGACTTTCAAAGTCCTCAGGGCCATTATGTTCATCAGTAGGAAATTCAGATCTGGCGACTTTTAACTCTCAAGGCAGAAAGAAGTCATCAAGGACTGTAAGAATCACATCAAGAATTTGATCGAACTGTATGAGATTTCCAATGGCTTCACTCAAGGGATTGGTAGGTGTAGGATTTTGAGTTGAGCATCACATGGAAATTTTTCCTTAGTATTTCTAATTTCTTTAACAAAGATTTGTTTCCTATGACTCAAGAAAGAGAAAATGAAACCACGAAACAAAAGTCTTCACGCTCATATTCCTCAATGATTATCAAGTCTTCATGGTCACACCAATTTCTTCACTTTCAAAGTCTTCAAGAAGTCTTCGTATCAAAGTCTTCAATGAAGAACTTCATTTTAGGGTCGATTTTCTCAGAATATCAAACCCTCATAGACTTATAGACCTGTACACTCACAAATCAAGATTGGCCATTTAACCTATAAGTCTTCAATACACCAAAATCACTAAGAGCACTAGATGCACTTACAATCTCCCCCTTTTGGTGATTGATGACAACATAGGTTAAGTTTTCAACGGGATAAACATATGAAGTGTAAAATACTGATATTGAGGAATTTGATTGCAAGATATAGAAGAACCCCCCTAATATGTGCATAATGAGGAATTTGCTTTTGAGGCAATGCACATTTGAAGATTTGAATCATGGAGATCTCCCCTATATCTTGTAATTCATACACGATTTGATACATATACTATGAAGAATTTGAAATGCATGATGAAATATGGTGCTCGATGAGATTCAAAGATGCATATGCAATAGTATTAACTAGGAATGAGCATGCGAATATCACACCAAAAGTTTCAGAGCTCAACTATCACATTCAGAGCTTAGTGCTTCAAAAGCATCGTGAGCATAACACGATCAAAATCGAGCATCAATACGATCAAGAGTATCAGAGCACACCCTCAAAAAAGTATCGAGCATGTGCAAAGTCAAGACAATGCATGATCAAAAGTATCGTGGCACCATCGGATTTAAGATTACAACTCGATCCAATAAAAGTTTCTAAGAACGAGAGTTGTAACTTAATAAAACGCCTATAGTATAAACCCGCTTGAAGACTAACTCAGATTTCTCCCTTGTCATCAAATGACCAAAAGGATCAAACCGAGGACTAACGCTCAAGATATTCAAGTTGATGGAGGAGCGCCAAAGATTGTCGGGTTGGTTGTCAAGTAGGGCCTGCCGCAGTGGTCGCCCAAATCTTCATATTCATCGCCACGATGAAGAATAAGAGCCGCCACCAAATCTGGAACTTTGACTTTCTTGAATTTCTTCGAGGTGGTGCGCACCACCATAAGCTTCCTCAAGACCCATAGGCTTCAATTCTTCCGCTAATAGACATGATTCCTAACAGCAAAAAGCGGTTGAGGGTTTCATGAAGGTAGTATCGGTTTTTCTTCACCGCATTATGCGTTGAGGTCATATTGTGAAGAATTGTAGCAAATTGGCGCTTGACCCATTTCTGATTAGCGATCAACCTTCCGATGAAGACCGAGGAGTAACTTCATGATCACCATCTCCCCGGTGCTGCGGGCTTGAGGCTGTTGCTTGGTTGAGGTATTTGGCGGCAAGATCATGCGAAAGCGTAATCGCCATTGGAGTAAGATGCGCCTTTGCGAAATCGACCATCCAATGGACGCAGTGCTCTTCATCAATTACAAACCGCCGCTTTGCCCTTGTGATCGATGATGAAATTGGTCGCTTGAGGACTTCAATGGCATGCGTGAAGTCATTATGGTTCAGAAAGTCACCTTTGTAGTTCGCTGGAAGATCTTTCCCTTATGAATCTCTTATGATCCAAGGCGATATGGCTTCAAATTTCAAAAGGTGACATTGCAATATTGGCCGAGTCCTCATGAAGAAATCATGGAAGCCGATCGAACGCCATGAATGATATTGAAAAGCATGTTCTTCATGATGCCAACGACGTCTTCATCATTTGAGTCGCGGGCCTTTGATTGGACTCCATTGTCTTCGCTAAGATTCTATACACAGTCCGAGGCATTAATACAAAGAAATCCTTGACGAGGAATTTGGGTCTCGAGGGGCTTGGCCTCGCTTCAATGGCTTCATAAGCACTTGCATAAAGTGATCGTATGGGCCACGCTCATTGTAGAGGCAACGAAAGTATCTTCATGGGGAGGATCAAGAGGAAGGACACGGGCAATTCAGCTTGCTGGTGCCTTTGTAGTGAGTATTTCTCACCATCCAATCCAACTCCATGAGTTGATGTCTTCAGATCTCCGTGATGCAGGGGTGGCATAGAACTCAAGAATGAGTTCTTCGTCAACTACATATATCGCTGCGTAAATTCAGCATTTCTCAAGATCGTGAAGAACACGGAGTATCGTTTCAAGCACGGCAGTGATTCCATATCCACATGAGGAATATGCTCATGGTCGAAGATTTTGTCTTGTCAAATAGCAATCGAGGAATAGAAATTTGCTTGTGTTGGAGTCCGAAGCCGCTTTTTCCTCATTCGAAAGCAAGTAGTCATAAGGATTGTAAGTGAAGTGAAGAACACGTGCTCGTAAAAAGAAATCTTCAGCTTTGAACTTTTGCTTGCTCGAAAACGGATTCTTTGGCTTGGGCAGAGGATATATCGTGATTTGCAAAGACAACCTCAGAATCGCAATTTCAAAGTTCTTCTCAGTCGAGGGATT
The DNA here is from genome assembly GCA_021437245.1 of Aegilops speltoides. Taxonomy (NCBI): domain Eukaryota; kingdom Viridiplantae; phylum Streptophyta; class Magnoliopsida; order Poales; family Poaceae; genus Aegilops; species Aegilops speltoides. The sequence goes on along the minus strand of JAHHZJ010001510.1, from coordinate 80,103 downwards.
TCTCGTTCCTCTCCTTGTGCAGCTTTGAGGATCAGAAGCTGGTTCTTCAAATACTAGTGGCTGGAATCTTCGACATGATGATGTGGGATGAGTTTCTTCGTGAGCCCATTTGAATAACAGAGAGTAGTCGGTGACTCGGGAACTTGTGAGTTTTGAGTGAAGAGAGGAGTATTGGGTGCCGACTTTCCCAAAAGTCATCGCTCATCACAGTGTAGTGCACCCAATATCCACGCCTTCATCTTCTTTTTCACTTTCTCAACACCGCCTCTTCTGGCCAGAATCGAGGCACGGTGAGGAAGCAACAGAGTCAAGGGAAAGCTTCCATTTCAATTTCTTCATCAAGCTGTTCTCAAGTAGCAACAGTATTGATTTTCTTCATCCGATCCGCTCGGCCGAGTATTCTTCTCTCCAAAGGAACAATTTCTTTGGATGACATGAAGGAAATGGGAATGGCATCGATAGGGATTTTTCAATCTAGCTGGTCATTGGCTTCATTTTCTTCGCGAAATTAAGAATTTGACGCAGCTGATGCCTTTCCTCTTTTTCTTTCATCGCAGCTTGTCTTCAAGCAGCCTTTGTCTTCTTTTACTTACAGGCGTATGAAGAATTGGAGCAGGCATCATGCAGGAGGAGCTGGAGATTGTGGCATGAAGTCAGCAGTATCGGTGCAGCTACTGCTTCGATGAGGACATCAATACTATTGTTACACCCATTACCTCGCTGCTATACATACCGGACCACTTACTAGAGTCTCAAGACGCCAACTAAATTACCGTGCACTTTCGCTTTCTTGGTAATGATTCTAATGTTCATGAGAATATGATGCTGCCTAAATTGGATACATTTGTTTTTGCTTACAAATGAAGGGCCTAGCTTGGAGAAGGATGAACATTGGAGCAAGAACAAGCATGGAGATGATGGCATGCGCAAGGGGACAAGAATGGAGTTACAAGTGATGATTTTCTCTTGAATTTTTCTTGAGTGGTGCGACCTCATAAGCTTCCCAAGACCCATAGGCTTCAATTCTTCCGGAATAGACATGATTCGAACAGCCGTGGGTTGAGGGTTTCATGAAGGTAGTCGGTTTTTCTTCCCTTGCATTATGTTGAGGTCATATTGTGAAGAATTGTAGCAAATTGGCGCTTGACCCATTTTCCGATTGCGATCAACCTTCCGATGAAGACCGAGGAGTAACTCATGATCGCCATCACCCGGTCCGTGGCTTGAGGCTGTTGCTTGGTTGAGGTATTTATCAGCGAAAGGTAATCGCATTGTGGAGTAAGATGCAGCCTTGCGCCGACCATCCAATGGACGAGTGCCTTCATCAATTCACTCTGCCTTGCCCTTGTGATCGAATGATGAAATTGGTGCTGAGGACTTCAATGGGCGGCGAAGCTGCCATGGTTGAGTGTCACCTTTGTAGTTCAGAAGATCTTGCCCTTATGAATCTCATGATCCAAGGCATATGGCTTCACTCAAAAGGTGACATTGCAATATTGGCGAGTCCTCATGAAGAAATCATGGAAGTTGATGGAACGCCATGAATGATATTGAAAAGCATGTTCTTCATGATGCCAACGACGCCTTCATCATTTGAGTCGGGCCTTTGATTGGACTCATTGTCTTCGTAAGATTCTATACATCCGAGGCACATCAAAACCTTGACGAGAATTTGGTTCGAGGGCTTGGCCCGCTAATGGCTTCATAAGCACTTGCATAAAGTGATCGAACCACGTTCATTGGAGAACAAGCGATTCATGGGGAGGATCAAGAGGAAGGACCAAAGCAATTGCCTTGGTGCCTTGTAGTGAGTATTTTCATCATCCAATCCAAACCCATGAGTTGATGTCTTAAATCTCCTGATGTGCGGGGTGCATAGAACAAGAATGAGTTCTTCGTTCACCACATATTCGTGGAAATTCAGCGCATCGTGAAGAACACGAGTCTTGGCTCAAGCCGCGTGATTCCATATCCACATGAGGAATATGCTCATGGTCAAGATTTTGTCCTTGTCAAATAATGAGGAATAGAAATTTGCTTGTGTTGGAGTCGAGCGCTTTTCCTCATTCGAGCGAGTCATTTTTTTTTTTTTTTTTTTTTTTCGTGATTTGAAGACAACCTCAGAATCGCAATTTCGGTTCTTCAGTCGAGGATTTCGGTTCCTCTCCTTGTGCATTTGAGGATCCCCCCCCCCCCCCCCCCCCCCCCCCCCCCCCCCCCCCCCCCCCCCCCCCCCCCCCCCCCCCCCGGGGGGGGGGGGGGGGGGGGGGGGGGGGGGGGGGGGGGGGGGGGGGGGGGGGGGGGGGGGGGGGGGGGGGGGGGGGGGGACCAGTTCGCCCCCCCCCCCCCCCGGGGGGGGGGGGGGGTGTTCGCAGGAGGAGCCGAGGATTGTGGTATGCTTTCAGGCACAACGTGCAAACTGCCTTGCTTCGATGAGGACATCAATACCATTGTTACACCCACAGCCCTCGCCGCTATACATACCGGACCAATTACTAGAGCTCACAAGACGCCAACTAAATTACTGTGTACTTTGTTTCTTGGTAATGATTCTAATGTTCATGAGAATATGATGTCGCTTAAATTGGATACATTTGTTTTGCTTACAAATGAAGGGCCTAGCTTGGAGAAGGATGAACATTGGAGCAAGAACAAGCATGGAGATGATGGCATGCTAAGGGGACAAGAATGGAGTTACAAGTGATGATTTTAGGACTTTGAAGCCACCATATGAGTGCATGAAGCCTTGGACGAAATATACAAGATGCCACTTCATAAATTTTGTCCAGAGGCTATTCTAGGTGCAGTCACCTTATTATTGGGCCAGCCCATGTAATTTCGAAATACATTAGTATAGGCTATTTTAGAGTCCGTATGTGGGGAAACAAGAGATAGGGTTAGTTTCGACCCTCCACCAAGGGCCACGAAATTCTCCCTCTTCCTCCATATATACAGCCCTTAGGGCACCGCTTAGACTTTGGGTTTTGTTTAGATCAAAAGTTCGCCATAGCTGCAACTTCACAGCATTTCGCTTTGTGTTCAACACTGCATAAAGACGCCACGTAACCCCACCTTGATCAATAAAGCTTTCATCTTATATTCGCAATATCCAGATTGCAATCTCAGCTTGCTTGTTCTTCGCTTGCTCGCAGGAAATAGACCCGTGGTCGTTGATCGTGTTCGCGGGTCAATAACCTCTCGGAGTTGGTTTAGCGATTGTTAAGCCGACGCCCTCGCACGTCAGTAGTCGGATCGTCAAAGTCGATTTCCACCAAAGCAAATCCACCATCTCATCGAAAGACGGACACCTCCGCTCTATCAAGTGGTATCGATTTCGTGTTGCTCGGTGAGATTTTAGCTTTTTCGTAGTTTAGATCGAGTCTGTTTTCATACCTATAGTCCACGAAAAGCCAAAAAATTAGGTTAGTTCATCCCGTCCAACCAATCGAGCCTTTGCATAATCTTTTCAGATTTGCTTTGTTGAATTGGCGTTGCATCGCCGTGTCAAGTTGCCTGGTCTTAGCGCCTAGTCTTTAGAGTTTCGAAGTTCGTCACGTTGTCACGTCACCGCCATATACCACCGCCACATATTCACCGCCAATCCGAATCCATATACGCCACCACATATCCGCCGCCATCACGCCCATCCGAGTCCACTCGCAATATATTCCGCCACCATCCGAGTTCCACCAGATTCATCTCCGCCACGAGTCCGAAGTTCCACCAGATTCATCTCCGCCACACCCTAGTCCGAGTCCAAGAATTGTTGCATTGTTCTCGATTTCGATCACGCGACATTGCAATATTGGCGAGTCCTCATGAAGAAATCATGGAAGTTAGAACGCCATGAATGATATTGAAAAGCATGTTCTTCATGATGCCAAGACGCCTTCATCATTTGAGTCGGGCTTTGATTGACCATTTCTTCGTAAGATTCTATACAAACCGAGGCACATCAAAAAACCTTGACGAAATTTGGTTGAGGGGCGGCCGCTAATGGCTTCATAAGCACTTGCATAAAGTGATCGAGACCACGTTCATTGTAGAAACAAAGCGATTCATGGGGAGGATCAAGAGGAAGGACCAAAGCAATTGCCTTGGTGCCTTGTAGTGAGTATTTTCATCATCCAATCCAAACCCATGAGTTGATGTCTTAAATCTCCTGATGTGCGGGGTGCATAGAACAAGAATGAGTTCTTCGTTCACCACATATTCGTGGAAATTCAGAGCGCATCGTGAAGAACACGAGCTTGGCTCAAGCCGCGTGATTCCATATCCACATGAGGAATATGCTCATGGTCAAGATTTTGTCCTTGTCAAAATGAGGAATAGAAATTTGCTTGTGTTGGAGTCCGAGCGCTTTTCCTCATTCGAGCGAGTCATAAGGTTGTGCAATGAAGAACACGTTCGAAAAAGAAATCTTCAGCCTTGAACTTTTGCTTGCTCACGGATTCTTTGGCTTGGGAAGGAATATCTGTGATTTGGACAACCTCAGAATCGCAATTTCGGTTCTTAGTCGAGGATTTCGGTTCCTCTCCTTGTGATTTGAGGATCGGCTTGGTTCTTCAAGCTAGTGGTGGAATCTCTTCGTGACAGATGATGTGGGATGAGTTTCTTGAGCCCATTTGACAGTAGTAGTCGGTGTGAGGAACTTGTTAGCGGAGTGAAGAGGAGTATTGGTCTGACTTTCCCAAAAGTCATCGTTCATCATGTGTGCACCCAATATCCACGTCTTCATCTTCTTTTCAATTTCCTCAACACCGCCTCTTCGAGAACCGAGGCACGGGTGAGGAAGCAACAGGAGTTGAAGGAAAGCTTCCACTTCAATTTCTTCATCAAGCTGTTCAAGTAGACAGATTGATTTTCTTCATCCGATCCGCCGGATCGTGTATTCTTCTCAAAGGAACAATTTCCTTGGATGACATGAAGGAAATGGGAATGGCATCGATAGGATTTTCAATCGAGTGGTCATTGGCTTCATTTTCTTCCAAACAAGAATTTGCGATGATGCCTTCTTTTCTTCATGCAGTTCTCAGCCTTTGTCTTTTTACTATAGGGGAAGGAAAATTGGAGTTGGTGTTGGGGAGCGAGGATTGTGGTTGCTTTCTTAGACCCGGTGCATACTTGTTCGATGAGGACATCAATACCATTGTTACACCCACAGCCCTGCCGCTATACATCTGGACCAATTACTAGAGCCGCGCCAACTAAATTACGGTACTTTCGTTTCTTGGTAATGATTCTAATGTTCATGAGAATATGATGTGCTAAATTGGATACATTTGTTTTGCTTACAAATGAAGGGCCTAGCTTGGAGAAGGATGAACATTGGAGCAAGAACAAGCATGGAGATGATGGCATGCCAAGGGGACAAGAATGGAGTTACAAGTGATGATTTTAGGACTTTGAAGCCACCATTGAGTGCATGAAGCCTTGGACGAAATATACAAGATGCCACTTCATAAATTTTGTCCAGAGGCTATTCTAGGTGCATCACCTTATTATTGGGCCAGGCCCATGTAATTTCGAAATACATTAGTATAGGCTATTTTAGAGTCCGATGTGGGGGAAACAAGAGATAGGGTTAGTTTGACCCTCCACCAAGGGCCCGAAATTCTCCCTCTTCCTCCATATATACAGCCCTTAGGGCACCGTTAGACTTTGGGTTTTGTTTAGATCAAAAGTTCCCATAGCTGCAACCCGTTTCGTTTGTGTTCAACGACGAAAAGCGCCCGAACCCCACCTTGATCAATAAAGCTTTCATCTTATATTCCCGGCAATTTTTTTTTTTTTTGGGGGGGGGGTTGCTCCGGCGGGTCAATAACCTCCGGAGTTGGTTTAGCGATTGTAAGGCGGCGCCCTCGCCGCGAGTCGGATCGTCAAATCGATTCCACCAAAAAATCCACCATCTCATCGAAAGGGGGGGGGGGGGGGGGGGGCCCCCCCCCCCCCCCCCCCCCCCCGAGCCTTTGCATAATCTTTTCAGTGCTTTGTTGAATTGGCTTGCATCGCCGTGTCAAGTTGCCTGGTCTTAGCGCTAGTCTTTAGAGTTTCGAAGTTCGTCACGTTGTCACGCCCACCGCCATATACCACCGCCAATATTCACCGCAATCCAATCCATATACGCCACCACATATCCCCGCCATCACGCCCATCCGAGTCCACCCGCAATATATTCCCCACCTCCAGTTCCACCAGATTCATCTCCGCCACGAGTCCGAAGTTCCACCAGATTCATCTCCGCCACACCCAGTCCGGTCCAAGAATTGTTGCATTGTTCTCATTTGATCACGCGAATCCGAAGTCGGAAAGACAGACTCCCCAACTTCCAAGCCATCCGGAAGAAAAATAGTTCCGCCAAAAAAAATTGCTAGGCGTTTTAGACCATTTGTAGACTTTTCCGAAAAAAATTTGTCGAGCAAAAAAAAAAAAAGAGGACAAAAAGTGCAAAAAAAAGAAAAAAAAGAGAAAAAAATTAGAGTGTGCTCCTCCCTTGTTTACGCACCCGGGGATTTTGTTAGTGTTCTAGGCTCGCCCTCTAGCACGGTTAGCCTAGACCAAAGAAAGATCCTGAGCGCCTATTCAACTTTGCATCTCCAATTGATTATTTAATTTTTTGCTACCATATTATAAGCCTTCCCAGCCCACAACATCTACGCGATGCTTGATTCTCCCGGTAATCCTATATCCAAGCTTTGAGAGTTTTGACTACAACGGTTCATCACCACCGCCGGGTAAGAACTGTAAGAATTTGAGATTTGCTTGACGGGTTTGTGAACACCACCACCACTTTTTAGTAGTTTGTAGGATCATATTCTGTGTGTTTCTATTTTTCGCTAACCATGGTAGGATCAAAGTCGATGAGACTGATTGGGAGAACCCACAACAAAAAGCTACATGATAAGTTTCAAAGAAATGATGATTGGACAAAGACGTGGTAAACAGATTTGACGAGGCCATGGAGAAGATAGATGGCATTGAGAAGACGTTGAAACAAAGCTTGATAAAGTTTGATGAATTGCTCGCTGCTTTCCACAACCACCGGTGCACCTATCGACCCCGAACGACAACAACTACGCCCTTCCGAATCAGATGGACGAGCTCGGGTTCCTCTTGAGCGACAAAATTTGTGCCCTCCTGTTGGTGTTTTTGGCCTCCATCCCGCCGGTTACCAGGAGGATGATGAGTATGGGACGATTATGAGGATGAGGTTGATCAAATCGAACACGGCAACCACCACACCACAACCACCGGTCGCCCACATGCAAATAATGGCAATATTAGGCCCCCTCAGTAAGATCATGACCATCTCCCTAAACTGAAATTGAATATTCCACCATTTGAGGGTAGATATGTTCCTATATATATCTTACTTGGGAGTTAGAAACAACAACGATTTACATGTTTACAATATCCCGGGAGAGACGGTTCTCGCCTGTTTGTGCTTTCACTAGCTTTGCATGTTTTGGTGGTCTAACATTGTAGATTATATCCGTCCCCTACTTGGGCTGCTTTGAAAACTGCTATGCACCGGGGTTCCACCATATTATCAACGGAATTACTTCAAAATTGCGCGCTTAAGACAAGGAAAAATTCTGAGAAGAATATTATCGGAATTACAAACCCGCTTGATTAGATGTGGTATTGTTGAGGAGAATGAAGCTATGCTTGCACGTTTCCGGGTGGATTAAATAGAGAGATTCGCACCATTCTAGACTATAAGGATTATAATAATATCACTGCTTATTCCATCTTGCTTGTAAAGTGAACGTGAAGTGGGGATCGAGCATTGGCCACTAACTTTTCTCAGGTCGACCTTCATCTGGACACCACGGCATCATCTACTTCCACCGCACCATCACCTCCTTCGGCCACCTCCAACCGGATACAAGAAAGGGCACAACCACCACTATCTGCCAAGAGCACACTCCGGCCCGAAGAGCTCTTCTTTTCCATGGCGCCAACAGGCCACAAGGATATTATTTGTCGCGTTGAAGGGAAGAGGACATTTTAGAGAATGCAAATCACAGGGTGATGATTGCACGAGGATGGTGGGAGAGTCCGCTAGTGACTATGATGAGGAGACTTTGGCTTTTTACAATGAGGAACACGGTGGAGATATTCGATCATGAGAACAATACTGGTGGAAGATGGAGGGTATGAATGTTTATTGCTCAACTGTTTTGATTAAATTACACAAGTAGAAAATCAAGGATAATTTGTTCCATAAAAGGATTTAAAACGTTCTATTCAAGGCCATAAGATGGAGGGAGCTGCAAAACGGAATAGAGGTGGAAACATTTCAAAAGAAATACACCTTATAACCAATGGTTAAAACACAGGGTTAATAAAATTGGTGCATTTTATTTCACAATCTGATTATGTTGATTTGATGTGGTACCTTGCAAGCATGTTTTATTACTTGGTCCCTTTGGCTTTATAAAAATTTCAACCCAGGTAAAACAACAAGATACCTTTTCAAAGGATAAAAATATTATTTGCTTCCAGACTCCGATCCATTTTGAAAAGAATTAATGAGCTTAAAGCAAAAGGAAAAATAAGGGTCAATTGTGGAAAAGAATTTAGCAACATATGAAGCCTAATAGTAAACCATCTAGTGTTGTTTTTGAAATTAAATTGAAAAGTGCATGTTTATTTGCCACTAAATCTGATATTGATGAGCTAGATTTTAGCAAATCTGTTTTATGCTTTTGTGCAAAGAGGCATTGTTTTCATTCGAGGACGTGTTTTCCTCTTTGCCCCCCTTCACTAACATTTTGCAGAGTTCCGACGCTTTCCACAAGACGGCCACCGGATTACCACCTATTCGAGGGATTGAGCATCAAATTGACTTAATTCCGTGCATCATTACCCAACCGCCACCATACCGCACCAACCAGAGGAGACAAAGGAGATTATGCGCAAGCGGAGCTGCTCGACAAAGGTTATATACGAATCCCTTAGTCCTTGTGCTGTTCCTATTATTCTAGTGCCGAAAAAGGATGGTACTCACGATGTGTGTTGATTGTTGGTGCTTTTTGGCTCCTCAGCATCGCTGCCGGTGGTACCGAGGAGGATGATGAGTATGTGGACGATTATGAGGATGAGGTTGATCAACATCGAACCACGCAACCACCAGCACCACAACCACCGTGTCGCCCACATGCAAATAATGGCAATATTAGGGCTCCTCAGTACGAGATCATGACCATCTCCCTAAACTGAAATTGAATATTCCACCATTTGAGGGTAGATATGTTCCTATATATATCTTACTTGGGAGTTAGAAACCGAACAACGATTTACATGTTTACAATATCCCGAGGAGAGACGTGTTCCTCGCCGCTGTTTGTGCTTTCACTAGCTTTGCATGTGTTTGGTGGTCTCAACATTGTAGATTATATCCTGCTCCAACTACTTGGGCTGCTTTGAAAACTGCTATGCGCATCAAGGTTCCACCATATTATCAACGTGAATTACTTCAAAATTGCAGCGCTTAAGACAAGGAAAAATTCTGAGAAGAATATTATCGTGAATTACAAACCGCTTGATTAGATGTGGTATTGTTGAGGAGAATGAAGCTATGCTTGCACGCTTTCCGGGTGGATTAAATAGAGAGATTCGCACCATTCTAGACTATAAGGATTATAATAATATCACTGCTTATTCCATCTTGCTTGTAAAGTTGAACGTGAAGTGCGTGATCGATGCATTGGCGCCGCACTAACTTTTCTCGCAGGTCGACCTTCATCGTGGACACCACGCATCATCTACTTCCACCGCACCATCACCTCCTTCAAAGCCACCTCCAACCGTGATACAAGAAAGGTGCACAACCACCACTATCTCGCCAAGAGCACACCGCCGCCTGCACAGAGCTCTTCTTCTTCCATGGCGCCAACAGGCACACAAGTGATATTATTTGTCGTCATTGTAAGGGAAGAGGACATTTTATGAGAGAATGCAAATCACAAAGGTGTGATGATTGCTACCGAGGATGGTGGGTATGAGTCCGCTAGTGACTATGATGAGGAGACTTTGGCTCTTATTACACATGAGGAACACGGTGGAGATGATTCTGATCATGAGACACAATACATGGCTGTCAAGATGCCGACAGTATGAATGTTTAGTTGCTCAACGTGTTTTGAGTGTGCAGGTTACACAAGTCGAGCAAAATCAGAGGCATAATTTGTTCCATACAAAGGAGTTGTGAAGGAACGCTCTATTCAAGGCCATCATAGATGGAGGGAGCTGCAACAACTTGGCTAGCATGGAGATGGTGGAGAAGCTATCTCACCACAAGACCACATCCACATCCTTACTACATCCAATGGTTCAACAACAGCAGAAGGTTAAGGTAACACGACTGCTCGTGGTGCATTTTAGTATCTCTACATATGCTGATTATGTTGATTGTGATGTGGTACCTATGCAAGCATGTTCCTTATTACTTGGTCGACCATGGCAATTTGATAAAAATTTCAGACACCATGGTAGAAACAATCAAGATACTCTTGTTCATAAGGATAAAAATATTACTTTGCTTCCTATGACTCTGAGTCCATTTTGAAAGATGATATTAATAGAGCTAATAAAGCAAAACAGAGAAAAATAAGAGTGAAAATCAGATTGTGGCAAAAGAATTTGAGCAACATATGAAGCCTAATAGTAAACCATCTAGTGTTGTTTTTGAAATTAAATTGAAAAGTGCATGTTTATTTGCCACTAAATCTGATATTGATGAGCTAGATTTTAGCAAATCTGTTTGCTATGCTTTTGTGTGCAAAGAGGCATTGTTTTCATTCGAGGACGGTTTCCTCTTTGCCCCTCGCCGTCACTAACATTTTGCAGAGTTCACCGACGCCTTTCCACAAGACGCAACACCGGATTACCACCTATTCGAGGGATTGAGCATCAAATTGACTTAATTCCCGTGCATCATTACCCAACCGCACCATACCGCACTCAATCCAGAGGAGACAAAGGAGATTATGCGCCAAGCACAGTGAGCTGCTCGACAAAGGTTATATACGCCAATCCCTTAGTCCTTGTGTTGTTCCTATTATTCTAGTGCCGAAAAAGGATGGTACGCCACGATGTGTGTTGATTGTAGAGGCATCAATAATATTACTATTCGTTATCGCCACCCTATTCCTAGGCTAGATGATATGCTTGATGAATTGAGTGGCTCTACAATATTCTCCAAAGTTGATTTATGAGTGGATACCATCAAATTCGTATGAAATTGGGAGATGAATGGAAAACAGCATTTAAAACTAAGTTTGGATTATATGAGTGGTTAGTCATGCCTTTTGGGTTAACTAATGCACCTAGTACTTTCATGAGATTAATGAACTAAGTTTTACGTGCTTTCATTGACGATTTGTGGTAGTCTATTTTGATGATATACTGATTTATAGCAAATCTTTGGAAGAACATTTGGAACATTTACGCGTTGTTTTTAATGCTCTACGGATGCACGCTTGTTTGGTAACCTTGGGAAGTGCACCTTTGCACCGATCGAGTATCTTTTCTTGGCTATGTTGTTACTCCACAGGAATTGAAGTTGATAAAGCCAAGATTGAAGCTATTGAGAGTTGGCCGCAGCCCAAAACGGTCACACAAGTGAGGAGTTTCCTTGGCCTCGCTGGTTTCTATAGGCGTTGTGAGAGATTTCAGCACCATTGCTGCACCTCTCAACGAGCTTACAAAGAAGGATGTGTCTTTTGTTTGGGGTACCGCATGAAGAAGCCTTCACGGTATTGAAAGCTAAGTTGACACATGCCCTTTACTCCAACTTCCTGATTTTAATAAGACTTTGAGCTTGAATGTGATGCTAGTGGAATTGGATTAGAGGTGTGTTATTACAAGATGGCAAACCTGTTGTATATTTTTCTCGAAAAATTGAGGGCCTAGTCTGAATTACTCTACTTATGATAAAGAATTATATGCTCTTGTTCGACTTTAGAAACATGGCAACATTATTTATGGCCCAAAGAATTTGTTATACATTCGATCATGAATCTTTGAAACATATTAAAAGTCAAGCTAAACTGAATCGTAGACATGCTAAATGGGTTGAATTCATTGAGACTTTCCCTTATGTCGTTAAACACAAGAAGGGTAAAGAAAATGTTATTGTCGATGCATTGTCTCGTCGCTATACTATGCTTTCACAACTTGACTTCAAAATATTTGGTTTGGAGACCATCAAAGATCAATATGTGCATGATGCTGATTTTAAAGATGTATTGCAGAATTGTAAAGAAGGAAGAACATGGAACAAGTTTGTCGTTAATGATGGATTTGTGTTCCGTGTTAACAAGCTATGCATTCCAGCTAGCTCCGCTCGCCTTTTGTTGTTGCAGGAGGCGATGGAGGAGGACTAATGGGACACTTTGGCGTGAAGAAGACGGAGGACGATTTGTTACACATTTCTTTTGGCCAAAGATGAGACGGATGTTGAGCGCTTGTGACAGATTTCTAAAATGGCACACTTTATACCATGTCATAAAAGCGATGATGTCGCCAATGTTGCTGATTTGTTCTTTCGTGAAATTATTCGCTTGCATGGTGTGCCAAATACTATTGTTTCAGATCGTGATACTAAATTTCTTAGCCACTTTTGGAGATGTTTATGGGCTGTTGGGGACTAAACTGCTTTTTAGTACTACTTGTCACCCCCAAATTGATGGACAAACTGAAGTAGTCAATAGAACATTGTCTACTATGCTTAGGGCTGTTCTAAAGAAAAATAAGAAAATGGGAGGAATGCTTGCCTCATATTGAATTTGCTTATAATCGCTCATTGCATTCTACTACTAAGATGTGCCCTTTGAAGTTGTGTATGGTTTCCTACCTCGCACCTATTGATTTGTCGCTTCTTCCATCTTCGGAGAAGGTTAATTTTGATGCTAAAGAACGTGCTGAATTGATTTTAAAAATGCATGAGTTAACTAAGGAAAACATTGAGCGATGAATGCTAAATATAAACTTGTCGGAGATAAGGGTAGAAAACATGTTGTGTTTGCACCGAGATCTTGTTTGGTTACATTTATGTAAGGATAGATTTCCGATTTGCAAATCAAAGCTAATGCCACGTGTCTGCTGGTCCCTTTAAGGTGTTGGAGAAAGTAAATGATAATGCATATAAACTTGAGCTGCCTCGCAGATTTTGGGGTTAGTCCCACTTTTAACATTGCAGATTTGAAGCCATATTTGGTGAGGAAGATGAACTCCGTCGAGGACTTACTTCATTTCAAGAAGGGAGGATGATGAGGACATCAATACCATTGTTACACCCACAGCCCCCGCCGCTATACATACCGACCAATTACTAGAGCTCACAAGACGCCAACTAAATTACTGTGTACTTTCGCTTTCTTGGTAATGATTCTAATGTTCATGAGAATATGATGCTGCTTAAATTGGATACATTTGTTTTGCTTACAAATGAAGGGCCTAGCTTGGAGAAGGATGAACATTGAGCAAGAACAAGCATGGAGATGATGGCATGCTAGGGGGACAAGAATGGAGTTACAAGTGATGATTTTAGGACTTTGAAGCCACCATAATGAGTGCATGAAGCCTTGGACGAAATATACAAGATGCCACTTCATAAATTTCGTCCAGAGGCTATTCTAGGTGTCACACACCTTATTATTGGGCCAGCCCATGTAATTTCGAAATACATTAGTATAGGCTATTTTAGAGTCCGTATGTGTGGGGAAACAAGAGATAGGGTTAGTTTCGACCCTCCACCAAGGGCCACGAAATTCTCCCTCTTCCTCCATATATACAGCCCTTAGGGCACCGCTTAGACTTTGGGTTTTGTTTAGATCAAAAGTTCGCCATAGCTGCAACTTCGCATTTCGCTTGTGTTCAACGCACTGCATAAAGACGCCACGTAACCCCACCTTGATCAATAAAGCTTTCATCTTATATTCGCAATATCCAGATTGCAATCTCAGCTTGCTTGTTCTTCGCTTGCTCACGTGAAATAGACCTCGTGGTCGTTGATCGTGTTCGCGTGGTCAATAACCTCTCGGAGTTGGTTTAGCGACATATATGCTGACGCCCTCGCACGCCAGAGTCGGATCGCCAAATTCGACTTCCACCAAAGCGAAATCCACCATCTCATCGAAAGACGGACACCTCTCGCTTCTATCAGCTTCTTCAGATTCTTCAGCGCACCACTAGTGGATGCCCTGGGAATTTCTTCAAAGAATTGGAATGGAGTCATCAGCCCGAACTTGTGTTTTCATCAAGATGTCGAAAGTCATCAGCAAAGGCCGCATGTTCTTCAAAGAAGGCCGAGCAGATTCTTCACCGGAGGATTTTCTTGTTGCGATGGAGCTGCAATAGCTTGACATTTTCTTCGCCGAGTGACGAATCTCACCTTGGATCCTTGCCAACAAGATTAAAGCATCAAAATCCTTGCCGAGTGCTTGATTTCGATTGAGCTTTAAGAAGTTCTTCAGAGTCAAGTTGATGATGTTTTTCCTCGTAAGCTTCTCCTTTCTCGCTTTTGCTCTTCAATTCACGAGCCTTTTCAAATTTCCATTTCTTCGGAGATGAAATGGTTCAAAGATATGACTTTGACCAGAGTTAGTGGCGATCCGAAGAGGAGTGTGTGGATCCCGATGCCACGTGTCAATGAAGTCAAGGATCTTCTTCGATCCAAAAGCAGAGGCACACTTGTTCTTTGGCTCTAGCGGCCTTGGTCACCTCGTTCTCGATGATTTCTTCAAGTTCTTCATCGAGGCTTCATCATCGAGGGAACGTTGAATGCAACTCGTTTCTTCTTTGACTTGGCCTAGGACCGCCCCAGCAGCTTGCTTTTGTCTTCAGCAGAGTGGGACCTGTTGAGGACATTGGTGCAAATTGAGGAACTTGCTCAAACACCGTAAGCAATGGAGAATCCTTGAGTCCTTTCGATGAAGGAAATATGCCCTAGAGGCAATAATAAAGTTATTATTTATTTCTTATTTCATGATAAATGTTTATCATTCATGCTAGAATTGTATTAACCGAAACATGATACATGTGTGAATGCATAGACAAAACAACATGTCACTAGTATGCCTCTACTAGACTAGCTTGTTAATCAAAGATGGTTATGTTTCCTGACCATAAACAAGGAGTTGTTATTTGATTAATGAGGTCACATCATTAGTAGAATGATCTGATTGACATGACCCATTCCCTTAGCTTAGCACACCATCGCTTAGTATGTTGCTACCGCTTTTATCCATGACATATACATGTTCCTGTAACTATGAGATTATGCAACTCCTGCTTATCGGAGGAACACTTTGGTGCTACCAAACGCCACAACGTGAATCGGGTGATTATAAAGGAGTACTACAGTGTCTCCAAAGGCGATGTTGGGTTGGCGATTTCGAGATTAGGTTTTGTCACTCCGATTGTCGGAGAGGTATCTCTTGATGAGGACATGACTACCTTGGATATGACCAAACCTATTGCATACATGCATATTTGTCGTGATTTCTAGTGCAAACTATTCAATAATCTATTTATGTTATCCGTAACAAAAATACTTCACACACTTTTGTGTTTTGTCTAATTGCAGGTGTATGGGACATTTGTACAATCCACATATGAAGATAAGGAAGAAAGGGATGTTTATTTGTTGTTCAAAAGTTCTCTCACGTCACTTTTGGCGCAAGAGAAGATAGAGTCCAAGTCTTCACGTTCTCGACTCAGATTCGACCGCATGCACATACCTGACTCAAAACGTCAACAACTTTTTCATACGGACTCGAATTGGGTGATTCTTTTTTGTTGGAAAGTAGATTTCATGCTCTTTTCAGCACAATTGAATCACCTTAAAATCCGTCAGGAGCGTTGAGTTATGGACGAAACAATCTGACGCTGCACCAGAATCCGAGTCAAACCATAAGTCCAAAGGTGTTACGCCACTCCACTTGGGCCCATTGGCCTTGTACGACCTAGGGTTAGTTTTAGGCTGCCTTGGGACGTTCTCCCACCTCCTTGGCCGCCACCCTTGCTCCTATATAAGTAGATCCATCTAGTAGCTTTTTCCTTGGGATTTGTTTAGTTAAAAGTTAGCCATTGCAACTACGCGTACTTCGCTTGTGTCCAACGACTGCACCAAGACCGCCACGGATCCCCACCTTTATCAATGCTTCATACATACCGCAATATTCAGATTGCTTTATCATATTCTTGCTTGTTCTTCGATTGCTTGCAGGAATAGACCTTCGTGGTCGTTGATTGTGCTCCGCGTGGTCAATAACCTCTCGGAGTTGGTTTAGCGATTGCTAAGGCGCAACGTCAGGCACGCTTGTAGTCGGATCGTCAAAGTCGCTCCACCAAATCGATAGTTATCATCTCATCGAAAGATCGACACCCCGCCTATCAAGTGGTATCAATGAATAGATTTTTGGTGGTTTGAACGATGATATTCGTGCAAGATTTCAGATATTCCTCGCTGCATTACATCGGTATGTATGTTCGTGCTTGTACCTTTGAGAGACAAGCATAGGAGGATGCATTGGGTGACTACAACAACTACTATTCCAGTTCATGCTCACCACAGCCGGTTGGTTCCTCCACCGCTGCACCCACCGGAGCAGCCCCACCTCGGATTATGGGCGCGACATCATCTCAAGAGTATGGTGCATTGTCTACGCTCTGCATCTTACATCACCTATGTCTCGCGACAAGGTAACAAAGATAGGTATTCATGATATAACTTCACATGAAAATGATGCATCCCTATTTAACTTGAATGCATCATGTGTTGAGTTACCCGTGATTTGAGCATAACACCTATTTTAGAGAATCTTGATACTATCATGAATGCGCCATGTGATCAAACAACTGAAATACCAACAATTTCGAAAGTGCACCCATTGAATTAATCGCTGATGCAAAAGAATCTATGTTTAATCCTTTTGATATGACCTTCACTTATATGTGCAAACTGAGTTGCAATATTTTCATGCCTTCTACTTTTGTGCTAATTTGTTGGCTTTACATTTTATGAACTATGCAAGTTACTCATCTATTCATGTGTCATATATGCAAAAATCAAGGGAAGTAAAATGGATGACGATACATATACAACATGTACACCTTGTCTCTTTCATTAGCCACATTTCAGATAAGCAACGCCGAGGACGGCTTTATTTTCAAGAAGGGAGGATGATGAGGACATGACTACCTTGGATATGACCAAACATATTGCATACATGCATATTTGTCGTGTGATTTCTAGTGCAAACTATTCAATAATCTATTTATGTTATCCGTAACAAAAATACTTCACACACTTTTGTGTTTTGTCTAATTGCAGGTGTATGGGACATTTGTACAATCCACATATGAAGATAAGGAAGAAAGGGATGTTTATTTGTTGTTCAAAAGTTCTCTCACGTCACTTTTGGCGCAAGAGAAGATAGAGTCCAAGTCTCTCACGTTCGACTCAGATTCGACCGCATGTACATACCTGACTCAAAACGTCAACAACTTTTTCATACGGACTCCGAATTGGGTGATTCTTTTTGTTGGAAAGTAGATTTCATGCTCTTTTCAGAACAATTGAATCACCTTAAAATCCGTCAGAGAGTTGAGTTATGGACGAAACAATCTGACGCTGCACCAGAATCCGAGTCAAACCACAAGTCCAAAGGTGTTACGCCACCTCCACTTGGGCCCATTGGCCTTGTACGACCTAGGGTTAGTTTTAGGCTGCCTTGGGACGTTCTCCCACCTCCTTGGCCGCCACCCCTTGCTCCTATATAAGTAGATCCATCTAGTAGCTTTTTCCTTGGGATTTGTTTAGTTAAAGTTAGCCATTGCAACCACGCAGTACTTCGCTTGTGTCCAACGACTGACCAAGACCGCTTACGATCCCCACCTTTATCAATGCTTCATACATACCGCAATATTCAGATTGCTTTATCATATTCTTGCTTGTTCTTCGATTGCTTGCAGAATAGACCTTCGTGGTCGTTGATTGTGCTCCGCGGGTCAATAACCTCTCGAGTTGGTTTAGCGATTGCTAAGGCGCAACGTCAGGCACGCTTGTAGTCGGACCGCCAAAGTCGCTCCACCAAATCGATAGTTATCATCTCATCGAAGATCGACACCCCGCCTATCACTGGGGCCCTCTCGGTAATGCACATCATCAAGCCTTGTAAGCACTACAACTAATGAGTTAGTTGTGAGATGATGTATTACGGAACGAGTAAAGAGACTTGCCGTAACGAGATTGAACTAGGTATTGATACCGACGATCAATCTCTGCAAGTAACATACCGATGACAAAGGGAACAACGATGTTGTTATGCGGTCCGACCGACAAAGATCTTCGAGAATATGTAGGAACCAATATGGGCATCCAGGTCCCGCTGTTGGTTATTGACCGTGAATAGTTCTAGGTCATGTCTACATTGTTCTCGAACCGTAGGGTCCGCACGCTTAAGGTTTCGGCGATGCTTATTATGAGTTTATGTATTTTGATGTACCAAGAAGTTCGAGTCCCGGATGTGATCACGACATGACGAGGAGTCTCAAATGGTCGAGACATAAAGATTGATATATTGAAGCCTATGTTTGGAGTTCGAATGGTTCCGGCGAAAACGGAATTTACCGAGTACCGGAGGTTACCGAACCCCCGGGGTAAATGGGCCTCGTGGGCCTCGAGGAGAAGAGGAGGGCCGGCCAGAGGTGGCCGCCCCCCCCCCCAGTCCGAATAGGACAAGGAGGAGGGGGCGGCGCCTCTCCTCTCCCCCTCCCCCCAATCCTATTCCAACTAGGAAGGGGGAGTCCTACTCCCTGGGAGTAGGACTCCTCCCGCCGCCCCTAACTAGGCCGGCCGCCCCCCCTCCTCCTTTATATACGGGGCAGGGGGCACCCTTGAGGACACAAGTTTGATCTTTAGATCGCTCTTAGCCGCAGCGTGCCCCTCCACCATATTACACCTCGGTTATACTGTCGCCAAGCTTAGGCAAAGCCCTCGCGCCGTGAAACATCAAGATCGCCACCACGCCGTCAGGTCGACGAAACTCTCCTCGACACTCGGCTGGATCGAGTACGAGGGACGCCATCGAGCAGACGTGTGTCAAGAACTCGGGGCGCCGGAGTAACGGCGCCGGATCGGTCGGATCGCGAGGAGAACATACGACTACTTCCTCTACGCTAGATCGCCCGCCTGGTCTACAAGGGTATGTGGACAACACTCTCCTCTCGCTATACATCACCATGATCTTGCGTGCGAGGGAAAATTTTTGAAATTACTACGCTCCCCAACAAAGGGCATCGAGCCTAGGTTTTTTCTATGGTTTGATGTTTTGCACGAGTAGAACACAAGTGAGTTGTGGGCGATACAAGTCATACTACCTACCAAAGATGTCATACTTTGGTTCAGCGGTATTGTGAGATGAAGCGCCTGCATCGACATTACGCCAGACGCTTACGCGAGACTGGTTTCACCGCCACGAGCACTCGCTGCTTAAAGGTGACCGTGGGTGCCTGCTCTCTCACTTTAGTTGAACTGAAAGCATACGCCCGTCCTTGAGAAGGTTAAACGAGTCTATTTGACGAAGTATCGCTGTGGTTTTGATGCGAGGTGAGACCGGTTCTTGCTTAAGCCCGTAGCAGCCACGTAAAATTTGCAACAACAAAGTAGAGGACGCCTAACTTGTTTTTGCAGGCATGTTGTGATGTGATATGGTCAAGACGTGATGCTATATTTTATTGTATGAGATGATCATGTTTTGTAACCGGTTATCGGCAATCGGCAGGAGCCATATGGTTGTCGCTTATTGTATGCAATGCAATCGCCTCAGTAATGCTTTACTTTATCACTAAGCGTAGCGATAGTCGAGTAGCATAAGTTTGGCGAGACGACAACGATGCTGCGATGGAGATCAAGGTGTCGCTACCGTGACGATGGTGATCATGGTGGTGCCGCAAGATGGAGATCATGAAGCACAAGATGATGATGACCATATCATATCACTTATATTGATTTGCATGTGATGTTTATCCTTTATGCATCTTATCTTGCTTTGATCGACGGTAGCATTATAAGATGATCTCTCACTAAATTATCAAGAACTGTTCTCCCGAGTATGCACTGCTGCCAAAGTTCGTCGTGCCTGCACACACACGTGATGATCGGGTGTGATAAGCTCTACGTCCATCTACAACGGTGCAAGCCAGCTTTTGCACACGCAGTAATACTCGGGTTATACTTGACGAGCCTAGCATATGCAGATATGGCCTCTAACACGGAGACCGAAAGGTCGAGCGTGAATCATATAGTAGATATGATCAACATAAGATGTTCACCATTGAAACTACTCCATTTCACGGATGATCGGTTATGGTTTAGTTGATTTGGATCACGGATCACTTAGATGACTAGAGAGATGTTTTTCTAAGGGAGTTCTTAAGTAATATGATTAATTGAACTTAAATTTATCATGAACTTAGTACCGATAGTATCTTGCTTGTTTATGTTTGATTGTAGATAGATGGCTCGTGCTGTTGTTCCGTTGAATTTTAATGCGCTCCTTGAGAAAGCAAAGTTGAAAGATGATGGTAGCAATTACACGGATCGGGTCCGAATTTGAGGATTATCCTCATTGCTGCATGTAAGAGTTACGCCCCGATGCACCGCTAGGTGCCAGCTCGCTTCCTAATGCAACCGCAGATGTTATGAACGTCCGCGCAGAGCAAAGCTGATGACTACTCTATAGTTCAAGTGCCATGCTTTACGGCTTAGAACCGGACTTCAACGACGCTTTGAACGCCATGGAGCATATGAGATGTTCCAGAGTTGAAGTTGATATTCCAAATGTAATGCCCGGATTGAGAGATATGAAGTCTCCAATAAGTTCTATAGCTGCAAGATGGAGGAGAATAGTTCGTTAGTGAGCATATACTCGTAATGTCCGGTACTACAATCACTTGACACAATTGGGAGTTAATCTTCCGGATGATTGTGTCATTGATGTAATTCTTCAATCACCGCCACCAAGCTACAAAGGCTTCGTGATGAACTATAATATGCAAGGGTTAGTAAAGACTATACCGAGCTCTTCGCAATGCTAAAGGCTGGAGGTAGAAATCAAGAAGGAGCATCAAGTGTTGATGGTCAATAAGACCACTAGTTTCAAGAAGAAAGGCAAAGGGAAGAAGAAGGAACTTCAAGAAGAACAGCAAACAAGTTGTCGTCAGAGAAGAAACCCAAGTCCGGACCTAAGCCTGAAATCGAGTGCTTCTACCGCAAGCGATCGTCACTAGAAGCGGAACTGCCCCAAGTATTTGGCGGATAAGAAGGATGGCAAGGTGAACAAAGGTATATGTGATATACATGTTATTGATGTGTACCTTACTAGAGCTCGAGTAGCACTGGTATTTGATATCGGTTCTGCTAATATTTGCAACTCAAACAGGACTACGATTGCTTAACTCGCAAAGGACGAGGTGACGATGCGCTGGGAAATGGTTCCAAAGTCGATGTGATCGCGGTCGGCACGCTACCTCTACATCTACCTTCGGATTAGTTTTAGACCTAAATAATTGTTATTTGGTGCCCGCGCTGA
Source organism: Aegilops speltoides (assembly GCA_021437245.1). Lineage (NCBI taxonomy): Eukaryota > Viridiplantae > Streptophyta > Magnoliopsida > Poales > Poaceae > Aegilops > Aegilops speltoides. The sequence goes on along the minus strand of JAHHZJ010001510.1, from coordinate 58,498 downwards.
GCATGAACATTATATCTGGATCTTGTTTGATGCGAGACGGTTATTCATTTAAATCGAGAATAATGGTTGTTCTATTTATATGAGTAACATCTTTTATGGTCATGCACCCTTGAGGAATGGTCTATTTTGATGAATCTCGATAGTAGTGATACACATATTCATAATGTTGAAACCAAAAGATGCAGAGTTGATAATGATAGTGCAACTTATTTGTGGCAATCGCCGCTTAGGTCATATCGGTGTAAAGCGCATGAAGAAACTCCATGCCGATGGACTTTTGGAGTCACTTGATTATGAATCAATTGGCACTTATAACCGTGCCTCATGGGCAAGATGACTAGAACACCGCTTCTCCCAGACTATGGAGAGAGCAACAGATTTGTTGGAAATCATACATACGTATGTATGTGGTCCAATGAATGTTGAGGCTCGTATGGATATCGTTATTTTCTCACCTTCACAGATGACTTAAGCAGATATGGGTATATCTACTTAATGAAACATAAGTCCAAACGCTTGAAAAGTTCAAAGAATTTCAGAGTGAAGTTGAAAATCATCGTAACAAGAAAATTAAGTTTCTACGATCCGATCGTGGAGGTGAATATTTGAGTTACGAGTTTGGTCTACATTTGAAACAATGCGGAATAGTTTCAAGAACTCATGCCACCCGAACACCACAACAGAATGGTGTGTCCGAACGTCAGAATCGTATTTTACTAGATATAGTACGATCTATGATGTCTCTTACAGATTTACCGCTATCGCTTTGGGGTTATGCTCTAGAGACGGCCGATTCACACCGAATAGAACACCGTCAAACTGCTGAGACGACACCTTATGAACTATGGTTTGGCAAGAAACCAAAGTTGTCGCTTTCTTAAAGTTTGGGGATGCGATGCTTATGTGAAAAGCTTCAACCCGATAAGCTCGAACCCAAATCGGAGAAATGTGTCTTCATAGGATACCCAAAGGAGACAGTTGGGTACACCTTCTATCACAGATCCGAAGGCAAGACATTCGTTGTTAAGAATGGATCCTTTCTAGAGAAGGAGTTTCTCTCAAAGAAGTGAGGGGAGGAAAGTGGAACTTGATGAGGTAATAGTACCTTCTCCCTTACTTGAAAGTAGTTCGTCGCAGTAAAACGGTTTCGAGACACCTACACCAAGTAGTGAGGAAGTTGATGATGTTGATCATGAAACTTCAGATCAAGTTATCGCAGACCCTCGAGATCAACCAGAGTAAGATCCGCACTGAGTGGTACGGTAATCCTGTTCGAAATCATGCTACTAGATCATGATGAACCTACGAACTATGAAGAAGCGATGGTGAGCCCAGATTCCGCAAAATGGCTTGAGGCCATGAAATCTGAGATGGGATCCATGTATGAAAACAAAGTATGGACTTTGGTTGACTTGCCCGAGGGACGGCAAGCAATAGAAAACAAATGGATCTTCAAGAAGAAGACTGACGCCGACGGTAATGTTATCGTTTATAAAGCTCGACTTGTCGCAAAGGGTTTTCGCAAGTTCAAGGATTGACTACGATGAGACCTTCTCACCCGAAGCGATGCTTAAGTCCGTCTGAATCATGTTAGCAATTGCCGATTTTATGATTATGAAATTTGGCAAATGGATGTAAAGACCGATTCTGAATGGATTTCGAAGAAGAGTTGTATATGATGCAACCGTAAGGTTTTATCGATCCAAAGGAGCTAACAAAGTGCAAGCTCCAATGATCCATCTATGGACTGGTGCAAGCATCTCGAGTTGAATAAACGCTTTGATAGTGTGATCAAAGCATTTGGGTTTGTATGCACTTTTGGAGAAGCCTCAGATTTACAAGAAAGTGAGTGGAGCTCAGAGCATTTCTGATATTATATGTGGATGACATATTGCTAATCGGAAATGATATAGAATTTCGGATAGCATAAAGGATACTTGAATAAGAGTTTTCAATGAAAGACCTCGTGAAGCTGCTACATATTGGGCATTAAGATCTATAGAGATAGATCAAGACGCCTAATTGACTTTCACAAAGCACATACCTTGACAAAATTTTGAAGAAGTTCAAAATGGATCAAGCAAAGAAAGGGTTCTTGCCTGTGTTACAAGGTGTGAAGTTGAGTCGACTCAATGCCCCACCACCGCAGAAGATAGAGAGAAAATGAAAGATGTTCCCTATGCTTCAGCCATAGGCTCTATCATGTATGCAATGCTGTGTACTGCACTGATGTGTGCCTTGCTATAAGCCTAGCAGGAGGTACCAAAGTAATCCAGAGTGGATCATCGACAGCGGTCAAGAACATCCTAAAATACCGAAAAGGACTAAGGATATGTTTTCAGATATGGAGGTGACAAAGAGCTCATCGTAAACGGTTACGCTGATGCAAGTTTTGACACCGATCCGGACGATTCTAAATCGCAGACCGGATACGATTTACACTAAACGGAGGAGCCGCTTGGCTGGTGCAGCTTCTAAACAAAGCGTCAGAAGGGATCTACATGTGAAGCGGAATACATAGCAGCTTCGAAGCAGCTAATGAAGGAGTCTCGATGAAGGAGTTCATATCGGATCTAGGTGTCATACCTAGTGCATCGGGTCCAATGAAAATCTTCTCGGACAATATCGAGCAATTGCCTTAGCGGGGAATCCAGATTTCACAAGAGGACCAAGCACATCAAGAGACGCTCAATTCCATCCGGACTTAGTCCGTGGGAGACATAGAGATTTGCAAGATACACACGGATCTGAATGTTGCACCCGCTGACTAAGCCTCTTCCACGAGCAAAACATGATCAGCACCAAGACTCCATGGGTGTTAGAATCATTACTATGTAATCTAGATTATTGACTCTAGTGCAAGTGGGAGATCAAGGAAATATGCCCTAGAGGCAATAATAAAGTTATTATTTATTTCTTATTTCATGATAAATGTTTATCATTCATGCTAGAATTGTATTAACCGAAACATGATACATGTGTGAATGCATAGACAAAACAACATGTCACTAGTATGCCTCTACTAGACTAGCTTGTTAATCAAAGATGGTTATGTTTCCTAACCATAAACAAGGAGTTGTTATTTGATTAATGAGGTCATCATTAGTAGAATGATCTCGATTGACATGACCCATTCCCTTAGCTTAGCACACGATCGCTTAGTATGTTGCTACCGCTTTTATCCATGACATATACATGTTCCTCGTAACTATGAGATTATGCAACTCCTGCTTACGGAGGAACACTTTGGTGCTACCAAACGTCACAACGTAAATGGGTGATTATAAAGGAGTACTACAGTGTCTCCAAAGGCGATGTTGGGTTGGCGATTTCGAGATTAGGTTTTGTCACTCCGATTGCTCGGAGAGGTATCTCTCGGCCCTCTCGGTAATGCACATCATCAAGCCTTGCAAGCACTACAATTAATGAGTTAGTTGTGAGATGATGTATTACGAACGAGTAAAGAGACTTGCCGTAACGAGATTGAACTAGGTATTGATACCGACGATCGAATCTCGGCAAGTAACATACCGATGACAAAGGGAACAACGATGTTGTTATGCGGTCCGACCGACAAAGATCTTCAGAGAATATGTAGGAACCAATATGGGCATCCAGGTCCCGCTGTTGGTTATTGACCGTGAATAGTTCTAGGTCATGTCTACATTGTTCTCGAACCGTAGGGTCCGCACGCTAAGGTTTCATGATGCTTATTATGAGTTTATGTATTTTGATGTACCGAAGAAGTTCGAGTCCCGGATGTGATCACGGACATGACGAGGAGTCTCAAATGGTCGAGACATAAAGATTGATATATTGGAAGCCTATGTTTGGAGTTCGAATGGTTCCAAGAAAACGGAATTTACTGAGTACCGGAGGTTACCGAACCCCGGGGGTAAATGGGCCTCGTGGGCCTCGAGGGAGAAGAGGAGGGCCGCCAGAGGTGGCCGCCTCTCCCCCCCAGTCCGAATAGGACAGGAGGAGGGGGCGCCGCCTCTCCTCTCTTCCCTCCCCCAATCCTATTCCAACTAGAAGGGGGGAGTCCTACTCCCTGGGAGTAGGACTCTCCCGCCGCCTCTAACTAGGCCGGCCGCCTCCCCCTCCCTCCTTTATATACGGGGCAGGGGGCACCCTTGAGGACACAAGTTTGATCTTTAGATCGCTCTCAGCCGTGCAGCGTGCCCCTCCACCATATTACACCTCGGTTATACTGTCGCAAGCTTAGGCAAAGCCCCGCACCGGTGAAACATCAAGATCGCCACCACGCCGTCAGGTCGACGAAACTCTCCTCGACACTCGGCTGGATCGAGTACGAGGGACGCCATCGAGCTGTACGTGTGTCAAGAACTCGGGGCGCCGGAGTAACGGCGCTGGATCGGTCGGATCGCGAGGAGAACATACGACTACTTCCTCTACGCCAGATCGCCCGCTTCGGGTCTACAAGGGTATGTGGACAACACTCTCCTCTCGCTGCTATACATCACCATGATCTTGCGTAGCGAGGGAAAATTTTTGAAATTACTACGCCCCAACATTGACAAGTAGCAAGATGCACAGTGTTGAGGACTTGGACGGAGCCGCCGAGGATTTTGAATGAGCAAAGAAGAGTCGAGGATTTGCCGTGAGGGCGAATCGAGAACTGGGCCGTGAGGGCGCCGACGGTGAAGCACTTGGCTTGCGCAGTGTGCTTTTTGGCATTGATTTCTCGGTTTGACCGAGGGCTCAAAGAAGAGCAGCAAAGAAAGATCCTCATTGAATTTCCTCACCGCCTCCTTGGCCTGTCTTGCCAATTTGGCTTGGCGCCTGACCATTCTTCAGAAAGTCTTCACCACGCTTGATGTCAGGGATCACGATTGGCCAAAAAGCCGAGGAGCTCTTGGGCATGGGGATTCAGAGCGAATTTCTCATGTACTTAGGAGTGACATAGCGGTATTCTCGCCATTCTCGTGCCCATCTCCTTTCTATTCTCTCAGATGCAAGACTTTATACCGGTTCTTGGTCTCCTTGCCAAACTTGGATTCATCAAAAGTGTGAGTCTTTGTATATTTCCTCAGAATTTCAAAAGCAATATGACTTCCTGCTTTTTTCCTCCCTTCATGGTCTCTTGCCTTCTCGCCATTTTCTTCAAATTGAGGAATTTGAACAATAGAGCACTCAAGAAGTATGCAGTTTTTCTTCGAGGAACGCCGCAAATGAGTTAAGTTGATGAGAACCTAGTGATTCAAAGAATGACATGAGTACCGTGAACAGAGTGTAGGTGCGAGGAATTTGGAGAGGTCATATGCTTCTCGTAAGATTTTTCAAAAGTAGCAAGTTTTGAGAAATTTGACCAGTTTGAGCCTTGAGGAATTTCACTAAGCTGCTTGCCTTAGGTTCCAGAGTTGTACAGATTGAAAATCCGCACAATTGAGGAATCTTGAAGAAATGAATGCTTAGGAGATAGATCAAGAACATATAGTGTGTGTGGTGTCATATGTGAAGATTTTGAAGAGTAAAACACCTTTGAAGATTTTTAGAAAGATTTGAGAATCAACGCGAGTAATAAAAGTGACTTTTAATTACCCAAATCAAGAACACGACGAACAGAGATGAACTGAGAGAAGTTCGTCACGTTAGATCCTCCACGCCTCTAACTTGGCAGAGGAAGATGACTACGGCGGCGCGGAGTGAAGATTTCCGCGATCGGGCGCGGGTACGCATTTAATGATGAGGTCGAGGCAAGAAGCTTTTCCTCACCGGGCGGCGATGGAGTAGCAAAGCGCTTAGGGTTTGAGGAGAGCTCGAGCGAGAGACAGCGATCGAAATGGAGTAAATGAAGTGAGGAGGGTAAAGGGTATTTATAGCCACGGTGAAAAACTGTTCACCAAGATTTTGGACTAACATGCCCCCGCCTTTCTCCTTCACGCGACGTGTGTCACCCACGCATCGTGCAAATGAGATCGTGAGATCGTGGGTGATTAAACTAATACATCGTGGGATGCGGAACGGTTTGAGCGGTAAAACCAAAACTTGGATATGATTTGTTTAAAAGTTTCGCTCGCAATTTCTTCAGTGTCAAGGACCAAAGAAGACTTTGAACGAAGTTTCAATCGTAACGCATATGAAGAATTTTGTGAATAGATTGGATTGAGTATAGCATAGAGGGAAGGGTCCGATCACATTCACTTAGCGTAAATCGCAACTTGAAGAATTAGCAATAAGTGAATGTCAGAGAGGACATAAACTCATATATATATATAGCCAATGAAGAAAGACGACGGAAATGTCAAGATTTTGCAAAGTTGAAGAATTTGAAAACCGAGGAATTTCAAAATGAGGAAAACTCAAATTGAAGATTTTCAACTTTTGTGGTGGCGTAGCTCATCAGATAAGAATGATGATTTCGCATAATCGCAGCATAATTGTCGAGGGTTCTCGAGAATCAAATTCTTCATTGATTTCTTCACACTTAGAGTGTTATTCTTCATTGATTGAGGAACAACGCTTCTTCATGTGTTGCACATCTAAGTCATCATTTATGCATAAGGGTTAGGATGTGTGATGCGAGCATCCTTCCATCATCCCCATGGACTCTACATCAACACCTACAACACCACAAGGACCGATGACTCGAGCACGCAAGAGCTCTTGAGACCGAGGTGACATCACCCTCTCACAACTATCCTTCGATTCACATGAGACATGGTTACTACCTCAAACGGAAACTCTATGCATACTCAGCACCAAGGAGTCGACCATGAAGAAGCTGGGAAGCAAGGAGAATCGAAGGTAAGACATGCGTGAAGACGGAGAGGAGAAAGCCACAGTATTGTGGAGGCCGGACGATCCGGACAGAGGTCTTGACGATCCGGACAGAGCTTCGGATGATCCGGACTCCGGTCCGGACGATCCGCTAACTCCACCGAAGGCAACAGAACCTCCGAGCTGAAGCCGGATCATCCGACCTCAGCCCGGATCATCCGACTCGACCGACGTCCGACCCCCAACCGACATCCGCCCGCCGCCGCCACTCAGCCGACTCTCCGCCATCCGGACGCCACCCGGATTATCTGACCGTCCGGATCATCCGACCTCGTCCGGATTATCCGCCAGCGCCAGGCGCAGGTTGGGCTGAGCCCATGTACCCTTCGCCCTAGACTCTATACATAGGACTCCCTCCTCACTTTGGGACTTAACATTGATTAGCTCATATTTGTGTGTGAGAGCCTTTGCTCATCCATCGGCATTTCTCCACGGAGATCGTGACCTCCGCCTAGGAGAAGATCCATCGGATTCAAGACCCCTATACGGAAGATCCTCGTGGATTCAAGACCTCCTCCGGAGAAGAAGGGCTACCTTTGTATCTTTCCTTTGTTGATTTTGGACCATGTATCACCTGTGCTTCAATGATCTAGACCTTGTGTGATTGATCCTTGTTGGTTGAGTGTTCCTCCTCGCTTTCCCCTTGTTTCTCTCGTTCTTCCGCTGCTTCGTGTTCCTCCGTGAGATCCCTCCAAACGTGAAAGATCGATTTAATTAGGGTTCCAAATTACATCAATGTGTGTCCTTTTCAAAGAACATTCAAGATTCTAAGATATCTAGCTCACACGGCAACTTGCTAAATCTCTTCTCATCCAAGGGCTTGGTGAAGATATCAGCCACCGTTTCTTCGCCTTCACATGCTCGATGGAGATGTCACCCTTCAACACATGATCACGAAGAAAATGATGACGAACTGATGTGCTTAGTCTTCGAAAGTGCCGAATCGGGTTATGAGCAATCTTGATGGCACTCTCGTTGTCGCAGAGGAGAGGCACATTCTTCACGCTGACGCCATAGTCCTTGAGGGTTTGTTTCATCCAAAGCAGCTTGAGCACAAGATGACCCAAAGAGTGCAGTATTCAGCTTCAAAGAGAGATGTGATACACAATTGCTTTCTTCGAGGACCAATGCACCAAAGATCGTCCGAGGAAATGACAAGTGCCGATGTTGACTTGCGGTCCACACGATCACCGCATAGTCGAGTCGAATATCCAATGAGATCAAAAGCAGAGCCCTTGGGGTACCATAATCCTAGTGTTGGTGTGTGAGCTAGATATCAAGAATATGCTTCACAAATTTTATGGTGTGATTCTTCGTGCAGCTTGAAATCGGGCACACATGCAAACACTAAGAATTATATCCGCCTAGATGCACATAGGTACAATAAAGAACCAATCATGGAGCGTATACCTTGTGATCAAGTCAATACCATTTTCATCAAGGCATAGATGACCATTTGTGGGCATAGGAATTTTGACGCTTTGCAATCTTGCATGCCGAATTTTCTCAAGACATCTTTGAGGTATTTCTCCGAGATATGAATATGCCATTGCGCCGCCGATTTAATTTGAAGACCTAAGAAGAATTTCAACTCTCCCATCATAGACATTTGATATTCTTCACTCATCATATAGGCAAATTCATCACTATATCGCTGGTTAGTACAGCCAAAGATAATATCATCAACATATATTTTTGGCACACAAACAGCTTCACCATCATATGATTTAGTAAATAGAGGGATCGAGTGAATCGGTGTGAAGCCATTCTTCACGAAGAATTCTTCAAGCAGGTCATACCACGCCCGAGGGGCTTGCTTGAGGCCATAGAGAGCCTTATTTAGTCTCAAGACTTTGTCGATTCTTGGGATCTTCAAAACCCGGGGTTGAGCAACATATACTTCTTCCTCAAGCTTACCATTGAGGAATGAACTTTTCACATCCATTTGATATAAGATGATATCATGATGGTTAGCATAGGCAAGTAAATGCGAATAGCTTCAAGTCTAGCAACAGTGCAAAAGTTTCATCAAATCAATTCCTTCAACCTGTGTAGCCTTGAGCTACTAGTCGTGCCTTATTCCTCACAACGAGGCCATTTCCATCTTGCTTGTTGCGTGGATCCACTTTGTGCCAATGATATTATGCTTATGAGGATCCGGGCGATCGACCAATTCCCTGATATTGTTCAGCTCGAATCGATGTAATTCTTCTTGCATAGCCCTAATCCACCTGCCCGTAAATGCTTCATCTACCTTAGTGGGCTCGAGATAGAGACAAAAGCATAGTGCCCACAAAAGTTAGATAAGTGTGATGCTTTTGAGCGGTGAGAGGACCTCGCGCCGATGTCATCGATAATCTTCTCCACTTGCACTTCTTTTGCAACGCTGCGGATGAGTTGGTTGTCGCCGAGGAATTTGATCAGCATTTTCTTCAAAGACCAATTTCCTCATCATGTTCTTCAGCATCACCGACGCTCTTCACGACCAGAATGAATTCTTCACCGATTCTTCAAGAGGAATGACATCCTCGCTGTTTTGTGCTTGATAGCATCCTCAGTGCTGGTTCATCTAACACGTATGTAGGTGCTCTCTTTGCAGCTATTAGTTTCATCGAACCACACATCTACAAAGGTCAACAATCTTGTGAAGAACAATGTTGAAGACTCAGAGGTGTGCGAGTCCTTTCCAGAACCAACCATAAAACCTTCATGTGCTTTTGGTGCAAATTTAGAGTTGTGGTGAGGATCTCTAATCCAACATTTAGCAATCAAGACTTTGAAATAACTCACATTGGGTTTCTTGTCGCTGAGGAGTTCATATGCGCCTTCTTGAAGAATTTGTGAAGATATACTCTATTGATGATGTGGCAGCAAGATGATAGAGGCAAAGGTGTCCCGCCTTCGATGAGATGGTGGATTTCGCTTTGGTGGAAGTCGACTTTAACGATCCGACTACTTAACGCGGCGAGGACGCCGCTACTTTAGCAATCGCTACACCAACTCCGAGAGGTTATTGACCACGCCGAGCACGATCAACTCGACCACGGGTCTGCTTCGCGAGCAAACGAAGAACAAGCAAGAAACCGAGATTGCAACTGGATATTGCGAATATAAGATGAAAGCTTTATTGATCAAGGTGGGGTTCTGTGGACGCTTTGTCCGGTCGCTGAACACAAACGGCACGCCGGTTGCAGCTATGGCGAACTTTTGATCTAAACAAAACCTAAGTCTAAACGGTGCCCTATGGGCTGTATATATGGAGGAAGAGGGTGTGAATTTCGTGGCCCTTGGTGGAGGGGTCCAAACTAACCCTATCTCTTGTTTCCCCACACATACGGACTCTAAAAATAGCCTATACTAATGTATTTCGAAATTACATGGGCCTGGCCCAATAATAAGGTGACGAAAGACCTAGAATAGCCTCTCGGACGAAATTTATGAAGTGGCATCTTGTATATTTCGTCCAAGGCTTCATGCACTCATTATGGTGGCTTCAAAGTCCTGAAATCATCACTTGTAACTCTATTCTTGTCCTCTTGCGCATGCCATCATCTCCATGCTTGTTCTTGCTCCAATGTTCATCCTTCTCCATGCTAGGCCCTTCATTTGTAAGCAAAACAAATGTATCCAATTTAGGCAAAGATCATATTCTCATGAACATTAGAATCATTACCAAGAAACGAAAGTACCGTAATTTAGTTGGCGCATGCGAGCTCTAGTAATTGGTCCAAGATGTATAGCAGCAGGGATGGGGTGTAACAATGGTATTGATGTCCTCATCATCCTCCCCGCCTTGAATTGAAGTCGCCCTCGACGGCAAGTTCATCTTCCTCACCCAAATATGGCTTCAAATCTGCAATGTTAAAAGTGGACTAACCCCAAAATCAGCAGCAGCTCAAGTTTATATGCATTATCATTTACTTTCTCCAACACCTTAAAGGGACCAGCAGCACGTGGCATTAGCTTTGATTTATGCAAATCAGAAATCTATCCTCACGCAAATGTAACCAAACAAGATCTCCTGTGCAAACACAACATGTTTTCTACCCTTATCTCCAAAGAAGTTTATATTTAGCATTCATACGCCAATGTTTTCCTTAGTTAACTCATGCATTTTTAAAATCAATTCAGCACGCTCTTTAGCATCAAAATTAACCTTCTCCAAGATGGAAGAGGCAACAAATCAATAGGTGCACGAGGTAGGAAACCATACACAACTTCAAAAGGGCACATCTTAGTAGTAGAATGCAATGAACGATTATAAGCAAATTCAATATGAGGCAAGCATTCCTCCCACATTTTCTTATTATTCTTAGAACAGCCCTAAGCATAGTAGACAATGTTCTATTGACTACTTCAGTTTGTCCATCAGCTTGGGGTGACAAGTAGTACTAAAAGCAATTTAGTCCCCAACTTAGCCCATAAACATGTCCAAAAGTGGCTAAGAAATTTAGTATCACGATCCGACACAATAGTATTTGGCACACCATGCAAGCTTAATAATTTCAATAAAGAACAAATCAGCAACATTAACAAAGATCATCGCTTTTATGACATGGTATAAAGTGTGCCATTTTCGAGAATCTATCCACGACAACTAATATGCTATCCTCCCTTCTTTGTTCTAGGTAAACCTAAGACAAAGTCCATAGATATATCCTCCCAAGGAACACTAGGTACAGTGCAAAGGCATATATAAACCATGAGGATTGAGTCGTGACTTAGCTTTTTGACATGTAGTGCAATGAGCAATAAAACGCCAACATCCCGCCTCATCTTTGGCCAAAAGAAATGTGTAGCAAGTACGCCCTCCGCCTTCTTCACACCAAAGTGTCCCATTAGTCCTCCTCCATGCGCCTCCCGCAACAACAAAACACGAACGGAGCTTGCTGAATGCATAGCTTGTTAGCACGAACACAAATCCATCATTAACGACAAACTTGTTCCATGTTCTTCCTTCTTTACAATTCTGCAATACATCTTTAAAATCAGCATCATGCACATATTGATCTTTGATGGTCTCCAAACCAAAAATTTTGAAGTCAAGTTGTGAAAGCATAGTATAGCTTAAGAGACAATGCATCAAGAATAACATTTTCTTTACCCTTCTTGTGTTTAATGACATAAGGGAAAGTCTCAATGAATTCAACCCATTTAGCATGTCTACGATTCAGTTTAGCTTGACTTTTAATATGTTTCAAAGATTCATGATCGTAATGTATAACAAATTCTTTGGGCCATAAATAATGTTGCCGTGTTTCTAAAGTCCCAACAAGAGCATATAATTTTTATCATAAGTAGAATAATTCAGACTAGGCCCACTCAATTTTTCGTAAAAGTATGCAACAGGTTTACTATCTTGTAATAACACACCTCCTAATCCAATTCCACTAGCATCACATTCAAGCTCAAAAGTCTTATTAAAATCAGAAGTTGGAGTAAAGGAGCATGTGTCAACTTATCTTTCAACACCGTGAAGGCTTCTTCCCGTATGCGGTACCCCAAACAAAAGGCACATCCTTCTTTGTAAGCTCATTGAGAGGTGCAGCAATGGTGCTGAAATCTCTCACAAAACGCCTATAGAATCCAGCGAGGCCAAGAAAACTCCTCACTTGTGTGACCGCTTTGGGCTGCGCCAACTCTCAATAGCTTCAATCTTGGCTTTATCAACTTCAATTCCTTGTGGAGTAACAACATAGCCAAGAAAAGACACTCGGTCGGTGCAAAAGGTGCACTTCCTAAGGTTACCAAACAAACGGCATCACGAGAGCATTAAAAATAGCACGAATGTTCCAAATGTTCTTCCAAAGATTTGCTATAAATCAAGATATCATCAAAATAGACTACCACAAATCGTCCAATAAAAGCACGAAAACTTCGCTCATTAATCTCATGAAAGTACTAGGTGCATTAGTTAACCCAAAAGGCATGACTAACCACTCATATAATCCAAACTTAGTTTTAAATGCTGTTTTCCATTCATCTCCCAATTTCATACGAATTTGATGGTATCCACTACGCAAATCAACTTTGGAGAATATTGAGAGCCACTCAATTCATCAAGCATATCATCTAGCCTAGGAATAGGGTGACGATAACTAATAGTAATATTATTAATGCCTCTACAATCAACACACATACGTAATGTACCATCCTTTTTGGCACTAGAATAATAGGAACAGACAAGGACTAAGGGATTCGCAGATATAACCTTTGTCGAGCAGCTCCTCGATTTGACGATAATCTCCTTCGCCTCCTCCGATTGGTACCAGATGGCGACGGTTGGGTAATGATGCACCGAATTAAGTCAATTTGATGCTCAATCCTCGAATAGGTGGTAATCCTGTGGCACGCCTTGTGGAAAGACGTCGCAACTCCCCGCAAAATGTTAGTGACAGCAGGAGGCAAAGAGGAAGGCACGCCCTCTAATGAAAATAATGCCTCTTTGCACACAAATGCATAGCAAACAGATTTGCTAAAATCTAGCTCATCAATATCAGATTTGGTGGCAAGTAAACATGCACTTTTCAATTTAATTTCGTAGCAACACTAGATGGTTTATTATTAGGCTTCATTTGTCGCTCAAATTCTTTTGCCACAATCTGATTTTCGCCTTATTTTTCTCCTGTTTTGCTTTATTGGCTCTATTAATATCATCTTTCAAAATGGACCTGTGAGTCATAGGAAGCAAAGTAATATTTTTATCCTTATGAACAAGAGTATATCGATTGTTTCTACCATGGTGTATAGAATTTTATCAAATTGCCATGGTCCACCAAGTAATAAGGAACATGCTTGCATAGGAACCACATCACAATCAACATAATCAGATATGTAGAGATACTAAAATGCACACTAACAAAGGCGTGTTACCTTAACCTTGCCGCTGTTCTTGAACCATTGGATGTAGTAAGGATGTGGATGTGGTCTTGTGGTGAGAGATAGCTTCTCCACCATCTCCATGCTAGCCAAGTTGTTGCAGCTCCTCCATCTATGATGACGCTAATAGAACGCTCCTTCACAACTCCCTTTGTATGGAACAAATTATGCCTCCGATTTTGCTCAGTTGTGTAACCTGCACACTCAAAACACGTTGAGCAACTAAACATTCATACCGCCAAGATCTTCAAAGAACTATGTATTGTGTCTCACGATCGTAATCATCTCCACCGTGTTCCTCATGTGTAATAAGAGCCAAAGTCTCCTCATCATAGTCACTAGCGACTCATACCCACCATCCTCAGAGCAATCATCACACGCTGAGATTTGCATTCTCTCAAGAAATGTCCTCTTCCCTTACAACGATTTACAAATAATATCACTTGTGTGCCCTGCTGACGCCATGGAAGAAGAAGAACTCAGGCAGGCCCGGCAGTGTGCTCTTGGCGATAGTGGTGGTTGTGCCTCGCTTGTATCACGGTTGTAGTTGGCACCAAGGAGGTGATGGTGCAAAGGAAGTGATGATGCACGTGGTGTCCATGATGAAGGTCGACCAGAAAAGTTAGTGCGCCGCCAATGCTCGCCGATCCTCAAGACTTCACGCTCAGCTTTACAAGCAAGATGGAATAAACGAGTGATATTATTATAATCCTTATAGTCTAGAATGGTCTGAATCACTCTATTTAATCCACCCGTAAAACGCAAGCATAGCTTCATTCTCCTCAACAATACCACATCTAATCAAGCCAGCTTTGTAATTCCCGATAATATTCTTCTACATAATTTTTTCCTTGTCTTAAGCGCTGCAATTTTTGAAGTAATTCACGCTGATAGTATGGTGGAACCCAACGAGTACGCATAGCAGTTTTCAAAGCAGCCCAAGTAGCTGAACAAGATATAATCTACAATGTTCGCACCACCAAACACATGCAAAGCTAGTGAAAGCACAAACAAAGAAGCAGAACACGCCTCTCCTCGTGATATTGTAAACATGTAAATCGTTGTTCAGTTTCTAACTCCCATGTAAGATATATATCGTGAACATATCTACCTCAAATGGTGGAATATTCAATTTCAGTTTAGGAGATGGTCATGATCTCGCACTGAGGGGAGCCCTAACATTGCCATTATTTGCATGTGGACGACCGGTGGTTGTGGTGCTGGTGGTTGCACGTAGTGCCGATGTTGATCAACCTCATCCTCGTAATCTCCCACATAATCATCCTCGCTTGTACCAGCAGCAGCAGCAGAGAGAGTGAGCCAAAGAAGCACCAACAGCAGAGTAGCAGCCGCACCAGAATTTTGTCCTCGCTCAATAGGAACACGCCGAGCCTGGCCCATACCGATTCGAAGGGGGCGAAGTTGTTGTCGCTGCAGAGGTGCGATAGGTGCAGCCAAGGTGGTTGTGGAAAACGCATGAGCAATTCATCAAACTTGCTATCAAGCTTTGTTTCAAATGTCTTCTCAATGCCATCTATCTTCTCCATGGCCTCGCAAATCTGCTTAGCACATCTTGCACCTGTCCAATCATCATTTGTGAAACTTATCATGTAGCTGTTTGTTCGTCAGTTCTCCCAATCAGCCTCATCGGCTTGTGATCTCGCCATGGTTAGCAGAATAGAAACACACAAGAATATGATCCTACAGACTACTAGGAAGTGGTGGTGGTGGTGTAGTGGACAATCACAACCGGCAAGCAAATCTCAAATTTACCAGCTTACCCAAAGAAGAAAGCGTGATCGGCAACCGCTAGAAGTCAAAACTCTCAAAGCTTGGATATAGCGACACTAAGGAGAATCAAACGCACGACGAGATGTATGTGGAGCTGGAAGGCTTATAATATGGTAGCAAAAAAGGTCAAGAATAATCAATTCAGAGATGCAAAGTTGAATAAACGCCAACGACGGATCAGGTTGGTCCTAGGCTAGACCGCATAGAGACGCGAGCCTAGAACACTAACAAAATCACGGCACCGCACGTAAACAAGGGAAAAGCACACTGGATTTTTTTTTGCTCCTTTTTTTTTGCGCTTACTTTTTTTTTGCCGTTTTTTTTTTTTTTAAAAATCACTATAATGGCGAAGTGTCTCAAAACTCTTCCCAGTGTCAAACCGACAGATGGGCACGAAATTTTTGACCAATTTTTTTGTTTTCGACGCCTGACCCAAAAACCGAAACGGGTCAAAAAATTTCTATAACGGCGATCGCTCAATACGCTTAGAAACACCTAAAATAGGATAGCCGTAAAATTTTTGTCCCGCATGCTTTTGGAAAATTTTGGGCCTAAACGGAGGGTGGTTTCCTGACTTTTTTTTTTGGAAACCAACCTCTTCTACTGGACGGCAAAAGATTGCCGAATCCAAACCTACTCGCATAAGGAAACACGAATCGAAAACTAGATGGATCCCAAAACAAATCTAATATGCAAGGAACTCGGATTGGTGGTGGATATATGGTGGTGGTATATGGCAACGATGGTGGTATATGGCAGCGTGGTGGTATATGATACGATTCAAGCGTGGCGGATAAGCGGTGGTGGTAGATGGCAGGGGCGATGATGAAGGTGCGGCGTGGCGTGACAACTTATGACCGTAACTCAAACTCTAAAAGACTAGACTCTAAGACCAAAGAACTAGACACGACGATGCAACCGCAAATTCAACAACGCAAATACGTAAAAGATTATGCAAAGGCACGATTGGTTCGGATATGATGAACTAACCCTAATTTTTTTGTGGCTTTTCCGTGGACTGTAGGTATGAAGAATGACTCGATCTAAACTACGAAAAATCGAAAATCTCACCGAGCAACCCGGAAATCTGATACCACTTGATAGAGGCAAAGGTGTCCCGCCTTCGATGAGATGGTGGATTTCGCTTTGGTGGAAGTCGACTTTGATGATCCGAATACGAACGCAGCGAGGACGCCGCGCTTTAGCAATCGCTACACCAACTCCGAGAGGTTATCGACCACGCCGAGCACGATCAACTCGACCACGAAGGTCTGCTTTCCGCGAGCAAACGAAGAACAAGCAAGAAACCGAGATTGCAACTGGATATTGCGAATATAAGATGAAAGCTTTATTGATCAAGGTGGGGTTCTGTGACGCCTTTGTCCGGTCGCTGAACACAAACGGCACGCGGGTTGCAGCTATGGCTAACTTTTGATCTAAACAAAACCCAAGTCTAAACGGTGCCCTAAGCGCCTGATATATGCAGGAAGAGGGGTGAATTTCGTGGCCCTTGGTGGAGGGGTCCAAACTAACCGTGATTCTTGTTTCCCCACACATACGCACTCTAAAAATAGCCTATACTAATGTATTTCGAAATTACATGGGCCTGGCCCAATAATAAGGTGACGCAGCACCTAGAATAGCCTCGGACGAAATTTATGAAGTGGCATCTTGTATATTTCGTCCAAGGCTTCATGCACTCATTATGGTGGCTTCAAAGTCCTGAAATCATCACTTGTAACTCCATTCTGTCCTCTTGCGCATGCCATCATCTCCATGCTTGTTCTTGCTCCAATGTTCATCCTTCTCCAAGCTAGGCCCTTCATTTGTAAGCAAAACAAATGTATCCAATTTAGGCAAAGATCATATTCTCATGAACATTAGAATCATTACCAAGAAACGAAAGTACCTGGTAATTTAGTTGGCGTGCGCGAGCTCTAGTAATTGGTCCAGTATGTATAGCAGCAGGGATGTGGGTGTAACAATGGTATTGATGTCCTCATCACAGTATCAATTGCATCAATCCAAAAACGCTGAGGCATTTTGTATTCATCAAGCATAGTGCAAGCCATCTCAACAAGAGTTCTGTTCTTGCGCTCCACGACGCCATTTTGCTGAGGAGTATAAGGAGCAGATAATTCCCGAGTAATACCAAGTTCATCAAGATAGGCATCAAGACCAGAATTCTTGAACTCGGCCCATTGTCACTTCGATATGCTTGATCTTCACACCAAAGTTGGTTGAAGCCCTCGAGGAAAATCGCTTGAAGACTTCCCGCACTTCATGTTTGTAAGCAACAATGTGTACCCATGTATATCGAGAATAATCATCAACAATGACAAAACCATATAGAGATGCATCATTAGTGACCGCTGAATAATGATTAGGTCCAAGAGGTCCATGTGAAGCAATTCAATGGACGGTAGTGGTCATGATAGTCTTCGCTGGATGCTTGGCCTTGGTCATTTTTCCGCTTCACATGCTCCGCATAAGGATCCTTGAGGAATTTGACATTCTCAATGCCAATGACATGCTTCTTCTTCGCAAGCGTTGTTCAAATTCCTCATGCCCGCATGACCAAGTCGCCGATGCCATAGCCAGCCTTCTCAAGCTTTTGCAAGTAGACACATGGCTGGTTGTGGTCCCAGAGAGAAATCAACAATATACAGATCTCCTCTCCTAAAGCCTTCAAGACTTTGGAATTGTTAGCTTCCATAATCACAACACAAATGATATTTGCCAAAGACAACAACCATATCAAGATCACAAAGCATTGAGATCGACATGAGATTGTATCCTAAGGATTCAACAAGCATGACTTTGTCCATGTGCTTATCCTTAGAGATAGCAACCTTACCAAGACCCAATACCGACTTTTGCCTTTGTCAAGAAATATGATATGCTTCAGAGGTGACGGTGATAAAGGAGCATCCATCAATAGATTCTTGTCACCAAATATGTGATTTGTACACCCACTATGGAGGACCCATTCAGTGGTTTTGGGTTGATCATCCCGCAGATGAATTAGTGTAACTTACAATCTCATATGCTTCATCAAGAAGAATATGATATCAAGTTCATCGATGAATTTCATCAAGCAAAGAAATGATATAGCAAGATGAGGACGCAGAAATGAAGGTTCATTTCATCATGATTCGCCAAGGCCCTTTCGTGCATTTTGTCGCCCCCAAAGAAATTCTTCAGACGCTCGAGCACGCCCGAGACCTCGACCTCGCAGAAGAGATTAGTTCTTTTTCTTCACCACCCACATCCGGAGGGGTGGCAAAGAGTTCATCATTCTCATGAAAGCACCATGTGAGAAAGGTGGCAAATATGCCAAACCATTTCGCTTAGCATAGGAGGGGTTAGGTAAGATATGAATAAGCAGAGTAATTCTTCGAGGACTTATGAACATAATGGTTTGAAGAATAATGCACATATTCATAGCCCTTAGCTTTACCTCTCGCGAGATGATTTGTTAGCATGATAACAATCATATGAGGACTTTGATCCAGTTGAGGAATTTGATCCTCATGAAGAATTTGGTCCATATGAAGAATTTGATCTGGGGTTCCTGTTCTTCACTGGTGGTGTCATGAGGACATTCACCTGAAGACTTTCAACACAGCTTTTGGGAACCCAGATTTTCTTCATAGGGGAACCGCTCCTAGCTTAGTGCCAACATATCTAGCAAATACTTCACCATTCTGATTTTTGAACAGTTTATAGTTAGAGTCAAATGACTCATCGTAAGAATGAGGAGATTCACATGTAAAGCCAGATAAGTTAGATGGATCAATCGAGGTCCCTTTGCAAAGAACCCATGAGGTTTTGGGATACCGCCAAAGCTTCCAATATGTTCCATCAAGATTCGCTTCCTCTCAAAGGCAATACCTCTTTCCTAGGGTTTCGTTGAGAATCGCTTTTGAGCACATCACAAAGTGTCTGATGCCCTTTGAGGCTTTTGTACATGCTCGTCATGTACAATTCCTTCAAATTTCGCATTGTCAAGGATACTAGCAAAGTCCTCGATGAGGAATTAGTGATAGCAGAGGCAGATGAAGAATTTGTAACATTTGAAGCATTTGAACATTCAGTGAAGAATTAGCCGATTCACGCTCAATGCACTTTAAGCATGGAGGAACAAATTCTTCCCGAGAAGCGCTGATTTGTTGAGATAGTAATGAATCGCGCCCTTCTTCAAGATCTTCATAACATACTCTTAGCTTTTCAAGATCTGCCTTTCTTGAATAGCTTCAAGAGAAAGCTTCTCATTGTCTTGCTTTTCTTGAAGAAATTCATAAGAAAGTTTCAGATGATCGATAAGAGGGAGTTATGATGACCTTGAAGGTTATCATACTTAGACCAAGTCTCAAGATTTTCAATGGCTTTTATCACATCCATTTCTTCACCCAACATATCATCACTTTTATCTAGCATGTTTTGAACCTTTTCAAGAGCCCGTTGTTGTTTCACAGCAATTTTAGCAAGTTTAGAGTAGCTAGGCTTAAGATCCTCATCAGATTCATTTTCACTAGAATCAGAGGAGTTGTATTTGAGTACCTTAGCTGCTTTTGCCATGAAGCAATAGGTGGGAGCGTAGCCATCATCATCTTCATCAGGCTTGTTGGTGGAATTAGTTTCTTCAGTGTTGAAGATGGACTTGCTGACGAAAGCAGTAGCAACAGTGATGCGGAGCATCCTTCCATCATCCCCATGGACTCTACATCAACACCTACAACACCACAAGGACCGATGACTCGAGCACGTGCAAGAGCTCTTGAAACCGAGGTGACATCACTCCTCTCACAACTGTCCTTCGATTCACATGAGACATGGTTACTACCTCAAACGGAAACTCTATGCATACTGTGCACCAAGGAGTCGACTATGAAGAGGCTAGGAAGCAAGGAGAATCGGAAGCGAAGACATACGCCAAGACGGAGGGAGAAAGCAACCAGACTGTAGAGAGGCCGGACGATCCGGACAGAGTCTTGATGATCCGACTCTGTCCGGACGATCCGCTTAAATCGATCAAGGCAACAGAACCTCCACGGTGAAGCGGATCATCCGGACTCCGCCCGGATCATCCAGATCCCACCCAACATCCGGACCCCACCGGACGTCCGCCCTTCACACCACCCGCAGAGCATCCGACCATCTGGGTCCTCGCCGATCATCCGGACCAGCCCGGATCATCCGGACCGCCTCGGATCGTCTGGCCACCATACATACAAGGTTGGGCTGAGCCCATGTACCCCTTCGCCCGAGACTCTATTTATAGGACCCTCTCCTCACTTTGAGACTTAGCATTGATTAGCTCATATTTGTGTGTGAGAGCCTTTGCTCATCCACTGCATTTCTCCTGAGATCAGACCTCCGCCTAGGAGAAGATCCATCGGATTCAAGACCCCTATACGGAAGATCCTCGTGGATTCAAGACCTCCTCCGGAGAAGAACGACTACCTTTGTATCTTTCCTTTGTTGATTTTGGACCATGTATCACTCGGCTTCGATGATCTAGACCTTGTGTGATTGATCTCTTGTCGATTGAGTGTCTCTCTCGCTCTTCCCCGTGATTTCCTCTCGCTCTTCCGCTGCTCTTCGTGTTCCTCCGTGAGGATCCCTCCAATCGTGAAAGATCGATTTAATTAGGGTTCCACCCTACAACATATGGTATCATGAGCCACGTTGATCACGCTTTTGGAGCCCCTACCGTGATTTCTAGCTTGATTTTGTTGTTTTCGCCCTAAAACCCGAAAATCCCCACAAAATACCCCCAAATTTTTTTGTGATTTGTTAGTTTTGATGATGTTTTGTTGTTTTGATCCGTGGATTCGTGTAACTCGTGGATCTTGTGTTTCCCCACCTTCTCCCCTCGAATCCACCCAAAATCCCCAAATCGCCAAATTCCACCCCATTTTCGTGTTCTTCCCGAGCAAATCCTGCATGGTATCGACCTGCCCGGATTATCCGACTAAGTCCCGGATCATCCGGACTCGACCGATCATCCGGCTTCCTTCCGCCAAAACCGCAGATTCTCGCAGCCCCATCCTCCACCACCACCACCCACTCATACATACATCCTCCCCACCACATCAACCACTGCCCACTTGCCAAACCCCAAGACAAAACCTCCGCACAACCATTCAATTTGAGTTCGACAATTTGAGTGAGATTTATGTCCTTTTGTGTTTCGGGTTATTTAGAATGTGTGACATCAACAACAAACGCCACTTTGGTCGGCTATTCATCTTCGCCACGGAGGGTAACATCGATTTACATCTTTGTCATACCTTGCAATTGCATTGATAGCCATCATATACCATCTTTTATGCTGCTTACCCACCGAGACTAGCCATTGAGTATTGCCGCAACGTGACTTGTGCACATTAGTTGCATACACCATATCATACATACAATTGAGGTGCATATCTCGAATCAACTTGTGTGTCACAAAGTTGTCATCGATACACAATTGCTATCTTAGTTCGTCAAGTTTGCATAAGAAAAGAGCTCAAAAGAGAAAGAGCCACTCAAGCTTTTAAGCAAAGAGGAAAGATAAGCAAAGAGCTTATAAGCAACAAGCATAGCATCATACAACATTAAGATTGTCATATAAGATCATCTTGGATCATTGCAATCGATATACCATACATATAGCATACTTGGGATAGAGATCGAGTTCCCAGATCCGCCTATTGTGCAATCGTATAGCGCTCTCTAGTATTGTGCAACAAGAGCATTTTCGTGGATTCCATATTTTGGCTCATTTTTGGTTTGCATAATCCCATTTATCTATTTGCATGTGTGTTTCCGTGTACCACCACTTACTTGGTCTACTTGTTGCGTATGCGAATTTGCGAATCTTCTTCAACAATTTTGAGTCAAGCTAACGATTGCAATCAATTTTGTGCCACCATCCTAACCAAACTCCACCAAAAGCTTTTACTTGTGTAGGTGTGAGAATCGACAAGGATCGGTACCAATAGTGCTATTTCATTGTCCACATTTGAGTGAACTTGATTCATCTTCAACTTCGGTCAAAGGTACATTGGTATTCATTCTTCTCCTTCTACCACTCACAATTTGCTTGAAATGATGGACAGGCCAAGTTCTTCTACAAATCCACTCTTCATCGAAAGCAAGACGACGACATGTCATCATACGTGACTAAAAGCCACCTCTTTGGCGCCAAGAAAGAGCTTCCATCAAGAGCAACAAGCATTGAGCTTAACGATCGACAACCTCTCCACCGACTTGCGATTCTCCGAGAAACGCATACGAGATTACTTCGACAACAAACTCGACGCACAAGAAAGACAACGATGCAAGAATGGACGAGATCCACGCTTTGTTGGTGAACCGCGATTTCTACCTCTTCACACTCAAGACGGAGCCACTCAAGTCGCCATCCGACGACTTTCTCCGACACAAGTACACCGTCATCGAACATTCTTCGACGAGCCAAGGCCAAGATCGCTATGCATCTCGCAACCCGCTTCACGACAAGAATTCCAAGAGCAAGTTGATAAAGAAGCTCGCGCCTCAATCGAGCCAAATGGCGCTTGCTCAAGCTCAAGAACGACAACGCCTTCGCTACCAACAAGAACAAGAACGAAGCGCCACACCAAGAGCAACAAGATGCCAAGCTCAACGCCTTCAACAACAACAACGCTGAAGCACAAGCTCTTGAGGCGGAATGCGCCTTCAAGCATCAAGTCGAGCTCGCCAACCGCAATCGCGAAGGTGCAATCAAGAGGAAGCACTTCGAGAAGAAATACAAGAGAGGAACTACCATCAACGCGCGCAACGCCGCTTCCAACAAGCTCCTCCACAAGCTCGCCAAGCTCAACCTCAACCTCAAGGTCAACAAGAGCACGTTGATCATGGACTTCCTCCTCGCCAAGAGCAACATGAGGATGATTACCTCCACGACAAGAACGCCATCATCAACATCGACCTCAAGACAATGAAGAACAACGCTATGGCAAGCTCAAGTTCACAATGCCCAAGTTCAATGGAACCAATGATCCCAAGAGTACCTCTCATGGGCATTGAAGGTCGACAAAATCTTTCGCTTGCACAACTATGATGAAGAGAAGAAGATCGCTATGGCATCACTTGAGTTCCAAGACTATGTGCTCATATGGTGGGAACAAGTCCTTGAGCGCCGACAAGCAAGAGGTGAACCTCCAATCACCACTTGGGCTCAAATGAAGGATGTCATGCGAGCACGCTTTGTGCCCACCTACTACAACCGTGATCTCTTCAAGAAGCTACAACCTCAAGCAAGGAACAAAGAGTGTCAAGAATACTACAAGGAAATGGAGATTGCCATGATTCGAGCCAATGTCAAGGAAGATGATGAGCAAACAATGGCACGATTCTTGAATGGACTCAACCATCCCATCAAGAAGATCGCCGACTTCCAACCTTACTCCAACCTCATTGAGCTCGTGCATCAAGCTACAAAGGCGGAACGACAAGTGCAAGATGACTTCAAGTATGCCAAGTACTCATCCAAGACATACGGCCTCTCCAACAACCAAGCTTCAACAACTACTCCAACTTCGACATCAACCAAGCCTTTTCCAAGCAACGACGACAAGTCAAGTTACAAGAAAACTTCTACAAGTTCAAGTCGCCCTCCTCCTACTACAAGCAACCCAAGCCGCTGGCTTCATCATCTACTCCAACCGATGAGACCGCAAGACAAGCTCCTTCAAGTGTTTTATTTGCGGCGCCGAGGCCACAAGTCATATGAATGCACCAACAAGCGCATTCATGATACTCAACGACGATGGCACCTACGACTCAATGAGTGAAGATGAAATGGACGCTATTGAGCAAGTGGCCATGCACCGGCAAGATCAACAAGGATGAAGATGATCAAGTCTTTTGTGATGAAGATACAAGCCCCGCCTTTGTTGTCTCCAAAGTCTTGACACTTCAACATCACCAAGAAGAAGACCAACGATGCCACATCTTCCACACAAAGGCCGCATCAATGGGAGATCCGCCAAGGTCATCATCGATGGAGGTAGTTGCCACAACCTGGCAAGCGAAGAACTATGCTCCAAGCTCCAATTGGTCAAAAAGAAGCATCCGCAACCATACAAGGTTCAATGGCTAAGGACTCCAAGACTATACGAGTTGAGCATACGGTCCAAGTATCCTTCAAAATCGGTGCATATGAGGACACTTTGGAGTGTGATGTGGTCCCAATGACCGCTTGCCACCTCCTCCTTGGTCGGCCATGGCACCGACCGTGGTGTCTACCACAATGGGCGACAAAACCACTATAGCTTCAAGATTAAAGGCAAAGAATATGTCCTACGACCCATGTCTCCTAGTCAAGGATAGCCGACAAACAAGCCACCAACCAAAGAGAGAAGAGGAGAAAGTGAGCCACCAAAAGTGAGTGAGAGCCACAAGCCAAATTTGAGCGCCTCTTCGCCTAGAGAGAAAAAACCTCATACTATTTGCCACCAAACATGAGATGAGAGAAGTGTGTGAGAACCCATCGAGTGTGATGCACTTTGTCCTAGTGTGCAAGGATGGAGAACCACAAACTAACACCACTCATGAGCTACCTTTGGTGTTTCAATCTCTTTGCAGAATTTCAAGATGTTTTCCCGATGAGCTACCTCCGGCCTACCTCCTCTTCGAGGCATTGAGCATCGAATCAACCTCATCCCCGAGCGCCACTTCCAAACAAAGCTCCCTACCGTGTCAATCCCAAGAAACCAAGGAGATTCAACGGCAAGTACAACAACTACTCGACAACGGTCATGTACGTGAAAGCTTAAGCCCTTGTGCCGCGTCTGCTATACTTGTGCCTAAGCCCGATGGAAGTTTCCGCTTGTGTCGATTGTAGACCCATAAATGCTATCACCGCGCTTATAGGCATCCCATTCCTCGCTTAGATGATATGCTTGATGAACTTAGTGGAGCCAACTTTTACTCAAAAATTGATCTTAAAAGTGGCTATTATCAAATCCGCATTCATGAGGGTGATGAATGGAAAACCGCTTTCAAAACAAAATTTGGCTTATATGAATGGTTGGTTATGCCCATGGGTTTGCTCTGAAGCTCCTTAACTTTTGTGCGCTTTATGCATCATGTACTTCGCCCATACATTGGAATATTTGTTGTGGTTTACTTCGATGACATTCTTGTGTTTAGCAAAACAATGAAAGAGCATCTTGATCACGTTAAGCTTGTTTTGCAAACACTTCGAAAGGAAACTCTTTATGCCAACTTGAAAAAATGCACTTTTGGAGTTGACAAAGTGGTTTTCTTGGGTTTCGTTGTCTCCTCTAAGGGTGTCCATGTTGATGAAACTAAGATCAAAGCAATTAAAACTTGGCCCCAACCCACAAATTTACAACAAGTGCGAAGTTTCCTTGGTCTTGCAGGTTTTTATCGCCGCTTAGAAAAACTTTAGCACTATTGCAGCTCCTTTGCATGCTTTGAGTAAGAAGAATACCCTTTGTTTGGGGACCTTGCAATCAAACGCTTTTGATGAGCTCAAGTCTTTGCTTACTCATGCTCCAATTCTTGCTTTGCCCAATTTTGACAAAACTTTTGAGGTCCATTGTGATGCAAGTGGTACCGGAATTGGCGGAGTTTTAATGCAAGAAAAACGAGCCATTGCTTATTTTAGTGAAAAACTCTCCGGTGCTCAACTTAACTAGCCCGTGTATTGATGAGGACATCAATACCATTGTTACACCCACAGCCCCTGCACATACTGGACCAATTACTAGAGCTCACAAGACGCCAACTAAATTACTGTACTTTCGCTTGGTAATGATTCTAATGTTCATGAGAATATGATGTCGCTTAAATTGGATACATTTGTTTTGCTTACAAATGAAGGGCCTAGCATGGAGAAGGATGAACATTGGAGCAAGAACAAGCATGGAGATGATGGCATGCTAAGGGGACAAGAATGGAGTTACAAGTGATGATTTCGGACTTTGAAGCCACCATAATGAGTGCATGAAGCCTTGGACGAAATATACAAGATGCCACTTCATAAATTTCGTCCAGAGGCTATTCTAGGCGTCACACACCTTATTATTGGGCTAGGCCCATGTAATTTCGAAATACATTAGTATAGGCTATTTTAGAGTCCGATGTGTGGGGAACAAGAGATAGGGTTAGTTTCGACCCTCCACCAAGGGCCACGAAATTCACCCCTCTTCGTCCATATATACAGCCCTTAGGGCACCATTTAGACTTAGGGATTTGTTTAGTTAAAAGTTAGCCATTGCAACTTCGTACTTCGCTTGTGTCCAACGACTGCACTAAAGACCGCCACGGATCCCCACCTTTATCAATATTTCATACATGCTCGCAATATTCAGATTGCTTTTATCATATTCTTGCTTGTTCTTCGATTGCTTGCAGGAATAGACCTTCGTGGTCGTTGATTGTGCTCCGCGCGGTCAATAACCTCTGAGTTGGTTTAGCGATTGCTAAGGCGCAACGTCAGGCACGCTTGTAGTCGGATCGCCAAAGTCATCTCCACCAAATCGAAATTATCATCTCATCGAAAGATCGGGACACCTCCGCCTTTATCAAGTGGTATCAGATTTCCGTGTTGCTCGTGAGATTTTACAGCTTTTCGTAGTTTAGATCGAGTCTTTTCTTCATACCTATAGTCCACTTAAAAGCCACAAAACAAATTAGGTTAGTTCACCCCATCCAACCAATCTGAGCCTTTGCATAATCTTTTCTCAGATTTGCTTTGTTGAATTTGGCGTTGCATCGTCGTGTCAAGTTGCTGGTCTTAGCGCCTAGTCTTTAGAGTTTCGAAGTTCTGCTCACAAGTTGTCACGCACGCCGCCATATACCACCACCACATATTCACCGCCAATCCGAATCCATATACGCCACCACATATCCGCCGCCATCACGCCCATCCGAGTCCACCGCAACATATATCCGCCACCAATCCGAAGTTCCACCAGATTCATCCGCCACCACCATCCGAAGTTCCACCAGATTCATCTTCGCCACCATCCGAAGTTCCACCAGATTCATCTCCGCCACCACCCTAGTCCGAGTCCAAGAATTGTTGCATTGTTCTCGATTTCCAGATCACGCGACATCTCGAGTCGTGATAAGAGAGGACTCCCAACTTCCGAGCCATCCGCAGAAGAAAAATAGTTCCAGCTTCAAAAAAACTAAGTCCGAAAATTTCGCTAGGCAGTTTTAGACCATTTGTAGACTTTTTCAAAAAAATTTGTTATGGAGCAAAAAAAAAAGAGGAAAAAAAGTGCAAAAAAAAGAAAAAAAGAGAAAAAATTCAGAGTGTGCTCCTCCCTTGTTTACGTGTCACCACCGTGATTTTGTTAGTGTTCTAGGCTCGCCTCTAGCACGCCTCAGCCTAGGACTAGCACAAGATCGCCTGCTGAGCGCTTATTCAACTTTGCATCTCTCGAATTGATTATTGTCAATCTTTTGCTACCATATTATAAGCCTTCCCAGCTCCACATACATCTACGCCGTGTGTTGACTCTCCCGTAATCGCTATATCCAAGCTTTGAGAGTTTTGACTACAACGGTTGCCGATCACCGCCACCGGGTAAGAACTGTAAGAATTTGAGATTTGCTTGACGGATTTGTGATCGCCCACCACACCACCACCACCACTTCCTAGTAGTCTCAGAGGATCATATTCTTGTGTGTTTCTCTTGTCGCTAACAATGGCAGGATCACAAGTCGATGAGACTGATTGGGAGAACCCGACAAACAAACAGCTACATGATAAGTTTCAAAGAAATGATGATTGGACAGTGCAAGATGTGCTAAACAGATTTGACGAGGCCATGGAGAAGATAGATGGCATTGAGAAGACGCTTGAAACAAAGCTTGATAGCAAGTTTGATGAATTGCTCGCTGCTTTTCCACAACCACCGCCGCTGCACCTATCGCACCTCTCAAGAACGACAACAACCACGCCCTTCCGAATCAAGATGGACGAGCTCAACAGGTTCCTATTGAGCCAGACAAAATTCTCGTGCCGCCATCATCGCTGTTGGTGCTTCGTGGCTCCTCGCCATCGCTGTCAGCCGGTACCGAGGAGGATGATGAGTATGGGCGATTATGAGGTGAGGTTGATCAACATCGTAACCACGCAACCACCAGCACCACAACCACCAGGTCGCCCACATGCAAATAATGGCAATGTTAGGGCTCCTCAGTACGAGATCATGACCATCTCCCTAAACTGAAATTGAATATTCCACCATTTGAGGGTAGATATGTTCCTCGATATATATCTTACTTGGGAGTTAGAAACTGAACAACGATTTACATGTTTACAATATCCCGAGGAGAGACGTGTTCCCGCCGCTGTTTGTGCTTTCACTAGCTTTGCATGTGTTTGGTGGTCTCAACATTGTAGATTATATCCTGCTCCAGCTACTTGGGCTGCTTTGAAAACTGATATGCGACTCATTGGGTTCCACCATATTATCAACGTGAATTACTTCAAAATTGCAGCGCTTAAGACAAGGAAAAACTCAGAGAAGAATATTATCGAATTACAAACCGCTTGATTAGATGTGGTATTGTTGAGGAGAATGAAGCTATGCTTGCACGCTTTCGGGTGGATTAAATAGAGAGATTCGCACCATTCTAGACTATAAGGATTATAATAATATCACTGCTTATTCCATCTTGCTTGTAAAGCTGAACGTGAAGTGCAGGATCGATGTGCATTGGCGCCGCACTAACTTTTCTCGCAGTCAACCTTCATCATGGACACCACGCATCATCTACTTCCACCGCACCATCACCTCCTTCAAAGCCACCTCCAACCGTGATACAAGAAAGCAGTGCACAACCACCACTATCTCGCCAAGAGCACACCGCCGGCTCTGCACAGAGCTCTTCTTCTTCCATGGCGCCAACAGGCACACAAGTGATATTATTTGTCGTCATTGTAAGGGAAGAGGACATTTTATGAGAGAATGCAAATCTCAGCGCAGTGATGATTGCTACCGAGGATGGTGGGTATGAGTCCGCTTAGTGACTATGATGAGGAGACTTTGGCTCTTATTACACATGAGGAACACGGTGGAGATGATTCTGATCATGAGACACAATACATGGCTGCCAAGATGCCGATAGGTATGAATGTTTAGTTGCTCAACGTGTTTTGAGTGTGCAGTTACACAAGCGAGCAAAATCAGAGGCATAATTTGTTCCATACAAAGGAGTTGTGAAGGAACGTTCTATTCAAGGCCATCATAGATGGAGGGAGCTGCAACAACAAGGCTAGCATGGAGATGGTGGAGAAGCTATCTCTCACCACAAGACCACATCCACATCCTTACTACATCCAATGGTTCAACAACAAATGCAAGGTTAAGGTAACACGACTCGCTCGTGTGCATTTTAGTATCTCTACATATGCTGATTATGTTGATTGTGATGTGGTACCTATGCAAGCATGTTCCTTATTACTTGGTAGACCATGGCAATTTGATAAAAATTTCAGACACCATGGTAGAAACAATCAAGATACTCTTGTTCATAAGGATAAAATATTACTTTGCTTCCTATGACTCCTGAGTCCATTTTGAAAGATGATATTAATAGAGCTAATAAAGCAAAACAGAGAAAATAAGAGTGAAAATCAGATTGTGGCAAAAGAATTTGAGCAACACATGAAGCCTAATAATAAACCATCTACTGTTGTTTCAAATTAAATTGAAAAGTGCATGTTTACTTGCCACCAAATCTGATATTGATGAGCTAGATTTTAGCAAATCTGTTTGCTATGCTTTTGTGTGCAAAGAGGCATTATTTTCATTCGAGGACGTGTTTTCCTTTTTGCCCCCGCCGTCACTAACATTTTGCAGAGTTCACCGACGTCTTTCCACAAGACGTGCCACCGGATTACCACCTATTCGAGGGATTGAGCATCAAATTGACTTAATTCCCGCATCATTACCCAACCGCACCACCATACCGCATCAATCCAGAGGAGACGAAGGAGATTATGCGCCAAGTACAGTGAGCTGCTCGACAAAGGTTATATACGCCAATCCCTTAGTCCTTGTGTGTTCCTATTATTCTAGTGCCAAAAAGGATGGTACGCCACGATGTGTGTTGATTGTAGAGGCATTAATAATATTACTATTCGTTATCGCCACCCTATTCCTAGGCTAGATGATATGCTTGATGAATTGAGTGGCTCTACAATATTCTCCAAAGTTGATTTATGAGTGGATACCATCAAATTCGTATGAAATTGGGAGATGAATGGAAAACAACATTTAAAACTAAGTTTGGATTATATGAG
Organism: Aegilops speltoides; assembly: GCA_021437245.1. Lineage (NCBI taxonomy): Eukaryota > Viridiplantae > Streptophyta > Magnoliopsida > Poales > Poaceae > Aegilops > Aegilops speltoides. The sequence continues at coordinate 27,702 of JAHHZJ010001510.1, read as the reverse complement.
TGGTTAGTCATGCCTTTTGGGTTAACTAATGCACCTAGTACTTTCATGAGATTAATGAACGAAGTTTTACGTGCTTTCATTGACGATTTGTGGTAGTCTATTTTGATGATATACTGATTTATAGCAAATCTTTGGAAGAACATTTGGAACATTTACGTGTGTTTTTAATGCTCTACGTGATGCACGCTTGTTTGGTAACCTTGGGAAGTGCACCTTTGCACCGATCGAGTATCTTTTCTTGGCTATGTTGTTACTCCACAGGAATTGAAGTTGATAAAGCCAAGATTGAAGCTATTGAGAGTTGGCCGCAGCCCAAAACGGTCACACAAGTGAGGAGTTTCTTGGCCTCGCTGGTTTCTATAGGCGCTTTAGAGAGATTTCAGCACCATTGCTACACCTCTCAACGAGCTTACAAAGAAGGATGTGCCTTTTGTTTGGGGTACCGACAGAAGAAGCCTTCACGGTATTGAAAGCTAAGTTGACACATGCCCTTTACTCCAACTTCCGATTTTAATAAGACTTTTGAGCTTGAATGTGATGCTAGTGGAATTGGATTAGAGGTGTTTTATTACAAGATGGCAAACCTGTTGCATACTTTTGTGAAAAATTGAGGGCCTAGTCTGAATTACTCTACTTATGATAAAGAATTATATGCTCTTGTTCGACTTTAGAAACATGGCAACATTATTTATGGCCCAAAGAATTTGTTATACATTCTGATCATGAATCTTTGAAACATATTAAAAGTCAAGCAAAACTGAATCGTAGACATGCTAAATGGGTTGAATTCATTGAGACTTTCCTTATGTCATTAAACACAAGAAGGGTAAAGAAAATGTTATTGTCGATGCATTGTCTCGTCGCTATACTATGCTTTCACAACTTGACTTCAAAATATTTGGTTTGGAGACCATCAAAGATCAATATGTGCATGATGCTGATTTTAAAGATGTATTGCAGAATTGTAAAGAAGGAAGAACATGGAACAAGTTTGTCGTTAATGATGGATTTGTGTTCCGCTAACAAGCTATGCATTCCAGCTAGCTCCGCTCGCCTTTTGTTGTTGCAGGAGGCGATGGAGGAGGACTAATGGGACACTTTGGCGTGAAGAAGACGGAGGACGATTTGCTACACATTTCTTTTGGCCAAAGATGAGACGGATGTTGAGCATTTTATTGCTCACTGCACTACATGTCAAAAAGCTAAGTCACGACTCAATCCTCATGGTTTATATATGCCTTTGCTCGCACTCTAGTGTTCCTTGGGAGGATATATCTATGGACTTTGTTTTAGGTTTACCTAGAACAAAGAAGGAGGGATAGCATATTTGTTGTCGTGATAGATTCTCAAAATGGCACACTTTATACCATGTCATAAAAGCGATGATGCCGTAATGTTGCTGATTTGTTCTTTCGTGAAATTATTCGCTTGCATGGTGTGCCAAATACTATTGTTTCAGATCGTGATACTAAATTTCTTAGCCACTTTTGGAGATGTTTATGGGCTAAGTTGGGGACTAAACTGCTTTTAGTACTACTTGTCACCCCCAAACCGATGGATAAACCAAGTAGTCAATAGAACATTGTCTACTATGCTTAGGGCTGTTCTAAAGAATAATAAGAAAATGTGGGAGGAATGCTTGCCTCATATTGAATTTGCTTATAATCGCTCATTGCATTCTACTACTAAGATGTGCCCTTTGAAGTTGTGTATGGTTTCCTACCTCGTGCACCTATTGATTTGTCGCTTCTTCCATCTTCGGAGAAGGTTAATTTTGATGCTAAAGAACGTGTGAATTGATTTTAAAATGCATGAGTTAACTAAGGAAAACATTGAGCGATGAATGCTAAATATAAACTTGCTGGAGATAAGGGTAGAAAACATGTTGTGTTTGCACCGAGATCTTGTTTGGTTACATTTATGCGTAGGATAGATTTCCGATTTGCAAATCAAAGCTAATGCCACGTGATGCTGGTCCCTTTAAGGTGTTGGAGAAAGTAAATGATAATGCATATAAACTTGAGCTGCCTCGCAGATTTTGGGGTTAGTCCCACTTTTAACATTGCAGATTTGAAGTCATATTTGGTGAGGAAGATGAACTTCCGTCGAGGACGACTTCATTTCAAGAAGGGAGGATGATGAGGACATCAATACCATTGTTACACCCACAGCCCCGCACATACATATCGGACCAATTACTAGAGCTCACAAGACGCCAACTAAATTACTGTGTACTTTCATTTCTTGGTAATGATTCTAATGTTCATGAGAATATGATGTGCTTAAATTGGATACATTTGTTTTGCTTACAAATGAAGGGCCTAGCTTGGAGAAGGATGAACATTGAGCAAGAACAAGCATGGAGATGATGGCATGCTAAGGGGACAAGAATGGAGTTACAAGTGATGATTTCAGACTTTGAAGCCACCATAATGAGTGCATGAAGCCTTGGACGAAATATACAAGATGCCACTTCATAAATTTCGTCCAGAGGCTATTCTAGGTGTCACACACCTTATTATTGGGCCATGCCCATGTAATTTCGAAATACATTAGTATAGGCTATTTTAGAGTCCGATGTGTGGGGAAACAAGAGATAGGGTTAGTTTCGACCCTCCACCAAGGGCCACGAAATTCACCCCTCTTCCTCCATATATACAGCCCTTAGGGCACCATTTAGACTTAGGGTTTTGTTTAGTTAAAAGTTAGCCATTGCAACTTCGTACTTCGCTTGTGTCCAACGACTGCACCAAGACCGCCACGTATCCCCACCTTTATCAATACTTTCATACATGCTCGCAATATTCAGATTGCTTTATCATATTCTTGCTTGTTCTTCGATTGCTTGCAGGAATAGACCTTCGTGGTCGTTGATTGTGCTCCGCGTGGTCAATAACCTCTCGGAGTTGGTTTAGCGATTGCTATAGGCGCAACGTCAGGCACGCTTAAGTAGTCGGATCGTCAAAGTCGCTCCACCAAATCGATAGTTATCATCTCATCGAAGATTGGGACACCTCCGCTTTTATCATGTATGACAAAGAATTGTATGCTTTAGTGCGTAAAGCTAAATGTTTGGGAACATTATCTTAGACCTCATGAGTTTGTCATCCATACCGATCATGAAACGCTAAGTACTTAAAAGGTCAAACTAAATTGAACAAGCGCCATGCCAAATGGAGTGAATTTATTGAATCTTTTCCATATGTGATCAAGTACATTAAGGGCAAGGAAAATGTAGTTGCTGATGCACTTTCACGCATATGCACGCTTGTCACCCAACTTGAGTTGAATGTTATTGGTTTTGAGCATATCAAAGATTTGTATGCTAGGGATCCATCTTTTGCACCTCATTATGCTAAATGTTTGACGCATACATCTTGGGAACAATATTACCTCAAGGATGGTTATCTTATGAGAGCTAACAAACTTTGCATACCCGAGTCTTCTCTTCGTTTGCTACTTTTGCACGAGGCTCATGGAGGTGGACTCATGGGACATTTTGGACGCGACAAGACCTTCGCCACGCTCTCCAAGAACTACTTTTGGTCCAAGATGTTTCGAGACGTTTCACAATTCACCACCCGATGCTCTACATGCCGCAAAGCTAAGTCAAAAGCTCAGTCTCATGGTCTTTACATGCCTCTTCCAATTCCATATCAGCCTTGGGAAGACATTAGCATGGACTTTGTACTTGGTTTGCCTAGAACTCAAAATGGAAAGGATTCCGTGTTTGTGGTTGTAGATCGATTTTCTAAGATGGCACACTTTATTCCTTGCAACAAGGTAGACGATGCTTCACATATTGCAAATCTCTTTTGTAGGGAAATCTTGCGCCTTCATGGAGTACCAAAGTCAATCGCTCCCATCGCGACGCCAAGTTCTTGAGTTACTTTTGAAGACTCTTTGCGCCAAGCTCGCATCAAGCTCATGTTCTCATCCGCATACCATCCTCAAACCGACGGCCAAACGGAGGTGACGAACCTAACGCTTCCACTCTACTTCAAGGGTTGATCAAGAAGAACATCAAGGAGTGGGAGACATGTTTACCCATCGCCGAAAGTACGCCTACAACCGCAAGAAGACATTCAACGACCGGCAAGTCCCCTTCGAGGTCGCTTCACGGCTTCAACCCATTGTCCCCATTGACATCCTACCTCTACCTCTACAAGAGCGCACCAACCTCGACGCAAGTGCCCGTGCAAGCTACATCAAGAAGATGCATGAAGATACAAGAAACACCATCGAGCGCCAAGTACAATGACTAGCGACCAAGCTCAACATCAACAAGCAACCCATGATCTTCAACATAGGCGATCTAGTGTGGCTACACCTTCGCAAGGAACGATTCCCCAACGAACACAAGTCCAAACTTCTACCTCGAGCCGATGGACCCTTCAAGGTGCTAGCACGCTACAACAACAACACCTACAAGCTCGACCTACCAAGTGACAAGTACAACGTGAGCGACACCTTCAACGTCAAAGACCTCTCGCCTTTCCATGGTGATGAAGAACTAGATCCGAGGTCGATCCTTTCAAGGAGGGATATGATGCGAGCATCCTTCCATCATCCCCATGGACTCTACATCAACACCTACAACACCACAAGGACCGATGACTCGAAAGCACGCAAGAGCTCTTGAAACCGAGGTGACATCACCTCTCACAACTCTCCTTCGATTCACATGAGACATGGTTACTACCTCAAACGGAAACTCTATGCATACTCAGCACCAAGGAGTCGACCATGAAGAGGCTAGGAAGCAAGGAGAATCGAAGCGGAAGACATACGCCAAGACGGAGAGGAGAAAGCAACCAGACCAGAGAGGCCGGACGATACGGACGGAGGTCTTGACGATCCGGACAGAGTTCTGATGATCCGACTCCCGTCCGGACGATCCGCTTAAATCGACCAAGGCAACAGAATCCTCCACGCTGAAGCCGGATCATCCGGACCCCGCCCGATCATCCGGATCCCGCCGACATCCGGACCCCACCGGACGTCCGCCCTTCACCACACCAGAGCATCCGACCATCCGGTCCCCGCCGTCTCGACCAGCCCGGATCAATCCGGACCTCGCCCGATCGTCCGGCCAGTCACACACAGGTTGGGCCGAGCCCATGTACCCTTCGCCTGCACTCTATTTATAGGACCCTCTCCTCACTTTGAGACTTAGCATTGATTAGCTCATATTTGTGTGTGAGAGCCTTTGCTCATCCACTGGTATTTCTCCTCGAGATCAGACCTCCGCCTAGGAGAAGATCCATCGGATTCAAGACCCCTATACGGAAGATCCCCTCGTGGATTCAAGACCTCCTCCGGGAGAAGAACGACTACCTTTGTATCTTTCCTTTGTTGATTTTGGACCATGTATCACTCGTGCTTCGATGATCTAGACCTTGTGTGATTGATCTCTTGTCGATTGAGTGTGATGAGGACATCAATACCATTGTTACACCCACAGCCCCTACTGCTATACATACTGGACCAATTACTAGAGCTCACAAGACGCCAACTAAATTACTGTGTACTTTCGCTTTCTTGGTAATGATTCTAATGTTCATGAGAATATGATGTCGCTTAAATTGGATACATTTGTTTTGCTTACAAATGAAGGGCCTAGCTTGGAGAAGGATGAACATTGGAGCAAGAACAAGCATGGAGATGATGGCATGCTAAGGGGGACAAGAATAGAGTTACAAGTGATGATTTCAGACTTTGAAGCCACCATAATGAGTGCATGAAGCCTTGGACGAAATATACAAGATGCCACTTCATAAATTTCGTCCAGAGGCTATTCTAGGTGATGCGTCACCTTATTATTGGGCCAGCCCATGTAATTTCGAAATACATTAGTATAGGCTATTTTAGAGTCCGATGTGGGGAACAAGAGATAGGGTTAGTTTCGACCCTCCACCAAGGGCCACGAAATTCTCCCCTCTTCCTCCATATATACAGCCCTTAGGGCACCGCTTAGACTTTGGGTTTTGTTTAGATCAAAAGTTCGCCATAGCTGCAACTTCGCAGATTTCGCTTGTGTTCAACGCACTGCATAAAGGCGCCACAAAACCCCACCTTGATCAATAAAGCTTTCATCTTATATTCGCAATATCCAGATTGCAATCTCAGCTTGCTTGTTCTTCGCTTGCTCGCAGGAAATAGACCTCGTGGTCGTTGATCGTGGTTCGCGTGGGTCAATAACCTCTCGGAGTTGGTTTAGCGACATATATGCGACGCCCTCGCACGCCAGAGTCGGATCGCCAAAGTCGATTTCCACCAAAGCGAAATCCACCATCTCATCGAAAGACGGACACCTTTGCCTCTATCAAGTGGTATCGATTTCCGTGTCGCTTCGTGAGATTTTACAGCCAGTAGTTTAGATCGAGTCTGTTCTTCATACCTACAGTCCACTTAAAAGGCCAAAAAAATTAGGTTAGGTCATCATATCCAACCAATCTGAGCATTTGCATAATCTTTTTCAGATTTGCGCTTGTTGAATTTGCGTTGCATCGCCGTGTCTAGTTGCTGGTCTTAGAGTCTAGTCTTTAGAGTTTCGAAGTTCGGTCATAAGTTGTCATGCCGCCGCAGACCGCTATCATCGCCTCGCCATCTACCACCACCGCTATCCGCCACCGCTCAATCAGATCCATATACCACCACCGCTGCTTATATACCACCACCGCTATATACCACCACCGCTATATACCACCACCATATATCCACCACCAATCCGAGTTCCTTGCATATTAGATTTGTTTTCGGATCCATCTAATTTCCGATTCGTGTTTCCTTGTCCGAGTAGGTTTCGATTCCAGCAATCTTTTGTCGTCTGTAGAAGAGGTTGGTTTCAAAAAAAAGAGAGTCCGAAACCACCTCCGCTTAGGCCCAAAATTTTCCAAAACGCACGGACAAAAAATTTTTCTCGCTATCCTATTTTTAGGTGTTTCTAAGCGATTGAGACAAAGTAGAAAGTTTTTTGACCTGCTTCAGCTTTTGGGTCCAGCAAAAAAAAAAAATTAGTCGAAAAATTTCGTGCCCATCCTATCAACTGACTGGGAAGAGTTTTGAGACACTCGCCATTATAGTGATTTTTCGCAAAAAAGAGCGCAAAAAAAAGAGCGAAAAAAAAATTCAGAGTGTGCTCTTCTTTGTTTACGCAGCAGCGCCGTGATTTTGTTAGTGTTCTAGGCTCGCCTCTAGCACGGTTCAGCCTAGGACCAAAGACAAGATCGCTGCTGAGCGCTTATTCAACTTTGCATCTCTCAATTGATTATTGTCGACCTTTTTGCTACCATATTATAAGCCTTCCCAGCTCCACATACATCTACGCCGTATGCTTGATTCTCCCCGTAATCGCTATAGCCAAGCTTTGAGAGTTTTGACTACAACGGTTGCCGATCACCGCCGCCGCTGGGTAAGAACTGTAAGAATTTGAGATTTGCTTGACGGTTTGTGATACACCACCACCACTTCTAGTAGTCTCAGAGGATCATATTCTTTGTGTTTCTATTTGCTGCTAACCATGGTAGGATCACGTCGATGAGACTGATTGGGAGAACCCGACTTAACAAACAGCTACATGATAAGTTTCAAAGAATGATGATTGGACAAAAAGACGTGGTAAACAGATTTGACGAGGCCATGGAGAAGATAGATGGCATTGAGAAGACGCTTGAAACAAAGCTTGATAGCAAGTTTGATGAATTGCTCGCTGTTTTCCACAACCACCGCCGGCTGCACCTATCGCACCTCTCGCAACGACAACAACTACGCCTCTTCCGAATCAGATGGACGAGCTCAGCATGGTTCCTATTGAGCCAGACAAAATTCGTGCCGCCACCATCGCTGTTGGTGCTTTTTGGCTCTCGCATCGCCGCCGGTGGTACCGAGGAGGATGATGAGTATGTGGACGATTATGAGGATGAGGTTGATCAACATCGTAACTACATGCAACCACCAAAGACCACAACCACCGTGTCGCCCACATGCAAATAATGGCAATATTAGGGCTCCTCAGTACGCGATCATGACCATCTCCCTAAACTGAAATTGAATATTCCACCATTTGAGGGTAGATATGTTCCTCGATATATATCTTACTTGGGAGTTAGAAATCAACAACGATTTACATGTTTACAATATCCCGAGGAGAGACGTGTTCTCGCCGCTTGTGCTTTCACTAGCTTTGCATGTGTTTGGTGGTCCAACATTGTAGATTATATCCTGCTCCAGCTACTTGGGCTGCTTTGAAAACTGCTATGCGATTGCTGGTTCCACCATATTATCAACGTGAATTACTTCAAAAATTGCAGCGCTTAAGACAAGGAAAAACTCAGAGAAGAATATTATCGTGAATTACAAACCGGCTTGATTAGATGTGGTATTGTTGAGGAGAATGAAGCTATGCTTGCACGCTTTCCGGTGGATTAAATAGAGAGATTCGCACCATTCTAGACTATAAGGATTATAATAATATCACTGCTTATTCCATCTTGCTTGTAAAGTCGAACGTGAAGTGCAGGATCGATGCATTGGCGCCGCACTAACTTTTCTCGCAGGTCGACCTTCATCATGGACACCACGCATCATCTACTTCCACCGCACCATCACCTCCTTCAAAGCCACCTCCAACCGTGATGCAAGAAAGGTGCACAACCACCACTATCTCGCCAAGAGCACACCGCTGGCCTCAAGCAGAGCTCTTCTTCTTCCATGGCGCCAACAGGCACACAAGTGATATTATTTGTCGTCATTGTAAGGGAAGAGGACATTTTATGAGAGAATGCAAATCTCAGCGCAGATGATTGCTACCGAGGATGGTGGGTATGAGTCCGCTTAGTGACTATGTTGAGGAGACTTTGGCTCTTAATTACACATGAGGAACACGGTGGAGATGATTCTGATCATGAGACACAATACATGGCTGTCAAGATGCCGACAGTATGAATGTTTAGTTGCTCAACGTGTTTTGAGTGTGCAGGTCACACAAGCTGAGCAAAATCAGAGGCATAATTTGTTCCATACAAAGGAGTTGTGAAGGAAGGTTCTATTCGGCCATCATAGATGGAGGGAGCTGCAACAACTTGGCTAGCATGGAGATGGTGGAGAAGCTATCTCTCACCACAAGACCACATCCACATCCTTACTACATCCAATGGTTCAACAACAGCTGCAAGGTGAAGGTAACACGCATCGCTCGTGTGCATTTTAGTATCTCTACATATGCTGATTATGTTGATTGTGATGTGGTACCTATGCAAGCATGTTCCTTGTTACTTGGTAGACCATGGCAATTTGATAAAATTTGACACCATGGTAGAAACAATCAAGATACTCTTGTTCATAAGGATAAAATATTACTTTGCTTCCTATGACTCTCGAGTCCATTTTGAAAGATGATATTAATAGAGCTAATAAAGCAAAACAGAGAAAATAAGAGTGAAAATCAGATTGTGGCAAAAGAATTTGAGCAACACATGAAGCCTAATAATAAACCATCTACCGTTGCTTCAAATTAAATTGAAAAGTGCATGTTTACTTGCCACCAAATCTGATATTGATGAGCTAGATTTTAGCAAATCTATTTGCTATGCTTTTGTGTGCAAAGAGGCATTATTTTCATTCGAGGACGTGTTTTCCTTTTTTGCCCCCCGCTGTCACTAACATTTTGCAGAGTTCACCGACGCTTTTCCACAAGACGCCACCGGATTACCACCTGCTCGAGGGATTGAGCATCAAATTGACTTAATTCCCGTGCATCATTACCCAACCGCACCATACCGCACTCAATCCAGAGGAGACGAAGGAGATTATGCGCCAAGTACAGGAGCTGCTCGACAAAGGTTATATACGCCAATCCCTTAGTCCTTGTGCTGTTCCTATTATTCTAGTGCCGAAAAGGATGGTACGCCACGATGTGTGTTGATTGTAGAGGCATCAATAATATTACTATTCGTTATCGCCACCCTATTCCTAGGTAGATGATATGCTTGATGAATTGAGTGGCTCTACAATATTCTCCAAAGTTGATTTATGAGTGGATACCATCAAATTGCATTTAAATTGGGAGATGAATGGAAAACAGCATTTAAAACTAAGTTTGGATTATATGAGTGGTTAGTCATGCCTTTGGGTTAACTAATGCACCTAGTACTTTCATGAGATTAATGAACTAAGTTTTACGTGCTTTCATTGGACGATTTGTGGTAGTCTATTTTGATGATATACTGATTTATAGCAAATCTTTGGAAGAACATTTGGAACATTTACGTGTTGTTTTTAATGCTCTACGTGATGCACGCTTGTTTGGTAACCTTGGGAAGTGCACCTTTGCACCGATCGAGTATCTTTTTCTTGGCTATGTTGTTACTCCACAGGAATTGAAGTTGATAAAGCCAAGATTGAAGCTATTGAGAGTTGGCCGCAGCCCAAAACGGTCACACAAGTGAGGAGTTTCTTGGCCTCGCTGGTTTCTATAGGCGCTTTGAGAGATTTCAGCACCATTGCTGCACCTCTCAACGAGCTTACAAAGAAGGATGTGCCTTTTGTTTGGGGTACCGCACAGGAAGAAGCCTTCACGGTATTGAAAGCTAAGTTGACACATGCTCCTTTACTCCAACTTCCTGATTTTAATAAGACTTTTGAGCTTGAATGTGATGCTAGTGGAATTGGCTTCAAAGTCCTGAAATCACCACTTGTAACTCCATTCTTGTCCCCCTTGCGCATGCCACCATCTCCATGCTTGTTCTTGCTCCAATGTTCATCCTTCTCCATGCTAGGCCCTTCATTTGTAAGCAAAACAAATGTATCCAATTTAGGCAGCATCATATTCTCATGAACATTAGAATCATTACCAAGAAACGAAAGTACCTGGTAATTTAGTTGGCGTGCGCGAGCTCTAGTAATTTCAGATCGTGATACTATTGTTTCAGATCGTGATACTAAATTTCTTAGCCATTTTGGAGATGTTTATGGGCTAAGTTGGGGACTAAACTGCTTTTTAGTACTACTTGTCACCCCAAACCGATGGATAAACTAAAGTAGTCAATAGAACATTGTCTACTATGCTTAGGGCTGTTCTAAAGAATAATAAGAAAATGTGGAGGAATGCTTGCCTCATATTGAATTTGCTTATAATCGCTCATTGCATTCTACTACTAAGATGTGCCTTTGAAGTTGTGTATGGTTTCCTACCTCGTGCACCTATTGATTTGTCGCTTCTTCCATCTTCGGAGAAGGTTAATTTTGATGCTAAAGAACGTGCTGAGTTGATTTTAAAATGCATGAGTTAACTAAGGAAAACATTGAGCGATGAATGCTAAATATAAACTTGCTGGAGATAAGGGTAGAAAACATGTTGTGTTTGCACCGAGATCTTGTTTGGTTACATTTATGTAAGGATAGATTTCGATTTATGCAAATCAAAGCTAATGCCACGTGCTGCTGGTCCCTTTAAGGTGTTGGAGAAAGTAAATGATAATGCATATAAACTTGAGCTGCCTGCAGATTTTGGGGTTAGTCCCACTTTTAACATTGCAGATTTGAAGCCATATTTGGTGAGGAAGATGAACTTCCGTCGAGGACTACTTCATTTCAAGAAGGGAGGATGATGAGGACATCAATACCATTGTTACACCCACAGCCCCGCCGCTATACATACCGGACTAATTACTAGAGCTCACAAGACGCCAACTAAATTACCAGTACTTTCGCTTTTTGGTAATGATTCTAATGTTCATGAGAATATGATGTCGCTTAAATTGGATACATTTGTTTTGCTTACAAATGAAGGGCCTAGCTTGGAGAAGGATGAACATTGGAGCAAGAACACACATGGAGTTGATGGCATGCGAAGGAGATCAAGAACGGAGTTACAAGTGATGATTTCAGACTTTGAAGCCACCATAAGGAGTGCATGAAGCCTTGGACGAAATATACAAGATGCCACTTCATAATATTCGTCCATAGGCTATTCTAGGTGCTGGCACACCTTATTATTGGGCCAGCCCATGTAATTTCGAAATACATTAGTATAGGCTATTTTAGAGTCCGATGTGGGGAAACAAGAGATAGGGTTAGTTTCGACCCTCCACCAAGGGCCACGAAATTCACCCCTCTTCCTCCATATATACAGCCCTTAGGGCACCGCTTAGACTTGGGTTTTGTTTAGATCAAAGTTCGCCATAGCTGCAACTTCGCAGATTTCGCTTGTGTTCAACGACTGCATAAAGGCGCCACAGTAACCCCACCTTGATCAATAAAGCTTTCATCTTATATTCGCAATATCCAGATTGCAATCTCAGCTTGCTTGTTCTTCGCTTGCTCGCAGGAAATAGACCTCGTGGTCGTTGATCGTGTTCTGCGCGGGTCAATAACCTCCTGGAGTTGGTTTAGCGACATATATGCCGACGCCCTCGCACGCTCAGAGTCGGATCGCCAAAGTCGACTTCCACCAAAGCGAATCCACCATCTCATCGAAAGACGGACACCTTTGCCTCTATCGACGATGCTTCACATATTGCAAATCTCTTTGTAGGGAAATCTTGCGCCTTCATGGAGTACCAAAGTCAATCGCCTCCGATCGCGACGCCAAGTTCTTGAGTTACTTTTGAAGACTCTTGCGCCAAGCTCGCATCAAGCTCATGTTCTCATCCGTGATACCATCCTCAAACCGACGGCCAAACGGAGGTGATAAACCGGACGCTTCCACTCTACTTCGCTGGTTGATCAAGAAGAACATCAAGGAGTGGGAGCGTGTCACCTATCGCCGAGTACGCCTACAACCGCAAGACATTCGACGACCGGCAAGTCCCCTTTCGAGGTCGCTCACGGCTTCAACCCATTGTCCCCATTGACATCCTACCTCTACCTCTACAAGAGCGCACCAACCTCGACGCAAGTGCCCGCAAGCTACATCAAGAAGATGCATGAAGATACAAGAAACACCATCGAGCGCCAAGTACAACGACTAGCGACCAAGCTCAACATCAACAAGCAACCCATGATCTTCAACATAGGCGATCTAGTGTGGCTACACCTTCGCAAGGAACGCTTCCCCAACGAACGCAAGTCCAAACTTCTACCGAGCCGATGGACCCTTCAAGGTGTTAGCACGCCACAACAACAACGCCTACAAGCTCGACCTACCAAGCGACAAGTACAACGTGAGCGACACCTTCAACGTCAAAGACCTCTCGCCTTTCCATGGTGATGAAGATTTAGATCCGAGGTCGGATCCTTTCGAAGGGAGGGGATATGATGCGGAGCATCCTTCCATCATCCCCATGGACTCTACATCAACACCTACAACACCACAAGGACCGATGACTCGAGCATGTGCAAGAGCTCTTGAAACCGAGGTGACATCACTCCTCTCACAACTCTCCTTCGATTCACATGAAACATGTTTACTACCTCAAACGGAAACTCTATGCATACTCAGGCACCAAGGAGTCGACTCATGAAGAAGTCAAAGCAAGGAGAATCGAAGCTTAAGACATGCGTGAAGACGGAGAGGAGAAAGCAACAAGTACTGTGGAGGCCGGACGATCCCGACAGAGGTCCCGGACGATCCGGACAGAGTTCGATGATCCGACTCGGTCCGGACGATCCGCTAACTCCACCAAGGCAACAGAACCTCCGCTACCAAGCCGGATCATCCGGATCCAGTTCCGATCATCCGGACTCGCCGGACGTCTGACCACTCACCGGACATCCGCCCGCCGCCGCCACTCAGCCGACCCTCCGCCATCCGACTCCACCCGAATATCCGGATCGTCCGGATCATCCAACCTCGCTCGATTATCTATTAGCGCCAGGCGCTGCAGGTTGGGCGAGCCCATGTACCCTTCGCCTCCGCACTTTTATATAGGACCCCTCTCCTCACTTTGAGACTCAAAGATTGATTAGCTCATATTTGTGTGTGAGAGCCTTTGCTCATCCACTCGGTATTTCCCACGGAGATCAGACCTCCGCTCAGGAGAAGATCCATCGGATTCAAGACCCCTATACGGAAGATCCCATCGTGGATTCAAGACCTCCTCCAGAGAAGAAGGGCTACCTTTGTATCTTTCCTTTGTTGATTTTGGACCATGTATCACTGTGCTTCGATGATCTAGACCTTGTGTGATTGATCTCTTGTCGGCTGAGTGTCTCTCTGCTCTTCCCCGTGATTTTCTCTCGCTTCTTCCGCTGCTTCGTCGTTCCTCCGTGAGAATCCCTCCAAACGTGAAAGATCGACGAATTAGGGTTCCACCTCACATCATCCGCCACCCCGGTCCTTGATGCTTTTTTCCTTCCGCCTTCTCGCATGTCTTCCGCTCCTGCTCGCTTTGCTTCCTAGCCTCTTCATGGTCGGCCTTGGTACCGAGTATGCATAGCATTTCCGCTTGAGGTAGTAACCATGTCTCGTGTGAATCGAAGGAGTTGTGAGAGGAGTGAGGTCACCTCGGTTTCAAGAGCTCTTTCACGTGCTCGAGTCATGGGTCCTTAAGGGGTTGGATGTGTCGATGTAGAGTCCATGGGGATGATGGAAGGATGCTCCGCATCAAATGCCCTTTTGTTCTGGGCTTTCACGCTGTGAGTTACAACATGCCATCCAAATAAAACAAGGAGAATAAGGCATATAGTCACTGGATTCTCTTCAATTTACGGCCAAATGAGATCGCCCTGATCATAGAGCATCCGCAGAAGGTACCTTTGTCCCTACCAGGGGGATAATGTCTATAAGCAACACAATCTCTCAAATTTCCTTCAAAAGGAAGTGCCAATGGGTTCGTAAACTTGTCCGAAAAACAGCGATTTAATGATGTTCTTTGACTTTCGTACAAAAAGTCCCGCTTAAGGCAGATTTGAGGGTACTTGGCCTCCCGCGCAAGCGGGAGTATTTTCTCGATTATGCCACCACGAGCCGCTTGAGTACTTGTGGGTCCGACACGGTTCCAATGAAAAAATTATGACCATTTTAGTGAACATCTCTCCATTCTATGGCAGTCCATGAAAGTACTTCATTTTCTCGCGCTTTTGCCCGATCGCCTAAAATTTCTTGTCCTCTATAGAGGAGATATCGCTTCACATATATATCGACCGATGCCAGAATGCCCTTTTGTTCTTGGCTTTCACGCTGCGGAGTTACAAAGATGCCATCCGCAAAAACAAGGAGAATAAGGCATATAGCTGCTGGATTTTTCAATTTACGGCCAAATGAGATTGCCTTGATCATAGAGTATCCGCCGAAAGGTACGCTTGTCCCTACCAGGGGGGCTAATGTCTATAAGCAACATAATCTCTCGAATTTCCTTCAAAAGGAAGTGCCAATGGGTTCGTAAACTTGTCCGAGAAACAAATGATTTAATGATGTTCTTTACTTTCAGTACAAAAAGTCCTGCTTAAGGCCATATTCGAGGGTACTCCGGCCTCCCCGGCGCAAGCAGGAGTATTTTCTCGATTGCGCCACCACGAGCCGCTTGAGTACTTGTGGGTCCGACATGGACTCAATGACAAAATTATGACCGCTTTAGTGAACATCTCTCCATTCTATGGCAGTCCATGAAAGTACTTCATTTTCTCGCACTTTTTGCCCGACGCTCTAAAATTTCTTGTCCTCTATAGAGGAGATATCGCTTCACATATATATCGACCGATGCCGTGAATGCCCTTTTGTTCTTGGCTTTCACGCCGCTGAGTTACAAAGATGCCATCCGCTAAAAACAAGGAGAATAAGGCCTATAGCCATGGATTCTCTTCAATTTACGGCCAAATGAGATTGCCCTGATCATAGAGCATCCGCAGAAGGTACCTTTTGTCCCTACCAGGGGCTAATGTCTATAAGCAACACAATCTCTCGAATTTCCTTCAAAAGGAAGTGCCAATGGGTTAAGAAACTTGTCCGAAAAACAAATGATTTAATGATGTTCTTTGACTTTCAGCCCAAAAAGTCATGCTTAAGGCTGTATTTGAGGGTACTCCGGCCTCCCGCGCAAGCGGGAGTATTTTCTGATTCGCTACCACCACGAGCCGCTTGAGTACTTGTGGGTCCGACACGACTCAATGACAAAATTATGACCATTTTAGTGAACATTTGTCCATTCTATGGCGTCCTTGAAAGTACTTCATTTTCTCGCATGCTTTTTTGCTCGATTGACCTAAAATTTCTTGTCCTCTATAGAGGAGATATCGCTTATGTATCGACCGATGCCGTGAATGCCCTTTTGTTCTTGGCTTTCACGCCGTGAGTTACAAAGATGCCATCCGCGTAAAACAAGGAGAATAAGGCATATAGCCACCGGATTTTTCAATTTACGGCCAAATGAGATTGCCCGGATCATAGAGCATCTGCCGAAAGGAACGTTTGTCCCTACCAGGTGATAGAGGCGGAGGTGTCCTGATCTTTCGATGAGATGATAACTATCGATTTAGTGGAGACGACTTTGACGATCCGACTACAAACGCATGACGCTATGCTTTAGCAATCGCTAAACTAACTCCGAGAGGTTATTGACCACGCCGAGCACAATCAACCTTACCACGAAGGTCTATTCCTCGCAAGCAATCAAGAAAAGCAAGAATATGATAAAAGCAATCTGAATATTGCGAGTATGTATGAAGTATTGATAAAGGTGGTGATGTAGGGTGGAACCCTAATTCGTCGATCTTTCACGTTTGGAGGGGATCCTACGGGGGAAACGCGAAGAACACGCGGAAGCACAAAGGGAAACACGGGGAAAACGAGAGAGAATCACTCAACCAACAAGGGAATCGATCACACAAGCGCTAGATCACCATACACATAAGAGATTCACGAGATCCAAAATCAACAAAGGACGATACAAAAGGTAACCGGTTCTTCTCCGGAGGAGGTCTTGATGGTCTTCCTTGAAGGGGTCTTGAACCGCTTTGGGGATCTTTCCCAGAGGTCCCGAGTCCGAGGAGAAGTACTATGGATGAGCAAAGCTCTCACAAAAATATGAGCTAATCTTTGCTAACCCTAGAAAGAGGAAGGGATGGACTATATATAGTCTACGGGCTAGAGGGTACATGGGCTTCGCCCTTCACCGCTCACGCTACAGTGAAGCCGGATGTCCCAAGGCCGGGCCGGATGTCCGGGCTTCATGTGAGGCCGGATGTCCGGGCTGGCGGTGCGACCTTCAGAGTTTCTTTCGTGGGGCGCGATTTCGCAGAGGGCCGGATTCGGGGCTTCGTGGAGGCCGGATGTCCGGGCCTGTGGGCTTGATGTCCGCCTCAGAGTTTCTTGGCTGAGCCATGGTCATGTGTTGGCGCTCTGGGGCCGGATGTGATGAGGACATCAATACCATTATTACACCCACAGCCCCCGCCGCTATACATACAGACTAATTACTAGAGCTCACAAGACGCCAACTAAATTACTGTGTACTTTCGCTTTTTGGTAATGATTCTAATGTTCATGAGAATATGATGTCGCTTAAATTGGATACATTTGTTTTGCTTACAAATGATGGGCCTAGCTTGGAGAAGGATGAACATTGGAGCAAGAACAAGCATGGAGATGATGGCATGCTAAGGGGACAAGAATGGAGTTACAAGTGATGATTTCAGACTTTGAAGCCACCATAATGAGTGCATGAAGCCTTGGACGAAATATACAAGATGCCACTTCATAAATTTCTGTCCAGAGGCTATTCTAGGTGTCACACACCTTATGATTGGGCCAGCCCATGTAATTTCGAAATACATTAGTATAGGCTATTTTAGAGTCCGATGTGTGGGGAAACAAGAGATAGGTTAGTTTCGACCCTCCACCAAGGGCCACGAAATTCTCCCCTCTTCCTCCATATATACAGCCCTTAGGGCACCGCTTAGACTTTGGGTTTTGTTTAGATCAAAAGTTCGCCATAGCTGCAACTTCACGCATTTCGCTTGTGTTCAACGACTGCATAAAGGCGCCACGTAACCCCACCTTGATCAATAAAGCTTTCATCTTATATTCGCAATATCCAGATTGCAATCTCGCTTGCTTGTTCTTCGCTTGCTCGCAGGAAATAGACCTCGTGGTCGTTGATCGTGTTCGCGTGGTCAATAACCTCTCGGGTTGGTTTAGCGACATTATATGCTGACGCCCTCGCACGCCGTAGTCGGATCGCCAAAGTCGACTTCCACCAAAGCGAAATCCACCATCTCATCGAAAGACGGACACCTTTGCCTCTATCAAGTGGTATCGATTTGTGTGTTGCTCGTGAGATTTTACAGCTTTTCAGTTTAGATCGAGTCTGTTCTTCATACCTATAGTCCACTAAAAAGCCAAAAAAATTAGGTTAGGTCATCATATCCAACCAATCTGAGCCTTTGCATAATCTTTTCAGATTTGTTGTTGAATTTATGTTGCATCGCCGTGTCTAGTTGCTGGTCTTAGAGTCTAGTCTTTAGAGTTCCGAAGTTCGGTCATAAGTTGTCACGCCAAGACCGCTATCATCGCCTCGCCATCTACCACCACCGCTATCCGCCACCGCTCAACTGTATCCATATACCACCACCGCTGCCATATACCACCACCGCTGCATATACCACCACCATATATCCACCACCAATCCGAAGTTCCTTGCATATTAGATTTGTTTTCGATCCATCTAATTTCCGATTCGTGTTTCTTGTCCGAGTAGGTTTCGATTCCAAAGAATCTTTTGTCAGTCCGAAACCACCTCCGCTTAGGCCCAAAATTTTCCAAAACACACGGACAAAAAATTTTCTCGCTATCCTATTTTTAGGTGTTTCTAAGCGATTGAGACAACAAGTATAGAAAGTTTTTTGACCCGCTTGTAGTTTTTGGGTCCAGCAAATAAAAAAAAAATTGGTCGAAAAAATTTCGTGCCCATCCTATCGGGCTTGACTGGGAAGAGTTTTGAGACACTCGCCATTATAGTGATTTTTCAAAAAAAACAGCGCAAAAAAAGCAGCGCAAAAAAAAAAGAGCGAAAAAAAATTCAGAGTGTGCTCCTCCTTGTTTACGCAGCACCGTGATTTTGTTAGTGTTCTAGGCTCGCCTCTAGACGGTTCAGCCTAGGACCAAAGACAAGACTCACTGCTGAGCGCTTATTCAACTTTGCATCTCTCAATTGATTATTGTCGACCTTTTTTGCTACCATATTATAAGCCTTCCCAGCTCCACATACATCTACGCCGTATGCTTGGTTCTCCCCGTAATCGCTATAACCAAGCTTTGAGAGTTTTGACTACAACGGTTGCCGATCACCGCCGCTGGGTAAGAACTGTAAGAATTTGAGATTTGCTTGACGGATTTGTGACCGCCCACCACACCACCACCACCACTTCCTAGTAGTCCGTAGGATCATATTCTTGTGTGTTTCTATTGTCGCTAACCATGGCAGGATCACAAGTCGATGAGACTGATTGGGAGAACTCGACGAACAAACAGCTACATGATAAGTTTCAAAGAAATGATGATTGGACAGTGCAAGACGTATAAACAGATTTGACGAGGCCATGGAGAAGATAGATGGCATTGAGAAGACGCTTGAAACAAAGCTTGATAGCAAGTTTGATGAATTGCTCGCTGCTTTCCACAACCACCGCCGGCTGCACCTATCGCACCTCAAGAACGACAACAACTACGCCCTTCCGAATCAAGATGGACGAGCTCAACAGGTTCCTATTGAGCCAGACAAAATTTCGTGCCATTGCCATCGCTGTTGGTGCTTTTTGGCCCTCGCATCGCTGGTGGTGGTACCGAGGAGGATGATGAGTATGTGGACGATTATGAGGATGAGGTTGATCAACATCGTAACTACGTGCAACCACCAAAGACCACAACCACCGTGTCGCCCACATGCAAATAATGGCAATATTAGGGCTCCCTCAGTACGAGATCATGACCATCTCCCTAAACTGAAATTGAATATTCCACCATTTGAGGGTAGATATGTTCCTGATATATATCTTACTTGGGAGTTAGAAACCGAACAACGATTTACATGTTTACAATATCCCGAGGAGAGACGTGTTCCCGCCATTGCTTTGTGCTTTCACTAGCTTTGCATGTGTTTGGTGGTCTCAACATTGTAGATTATATCCTGCTCCAAATACTTGGGCTGCTTTGAAAACTGCTATGCGCATCTGGTTCCACCATATTATCAACGTGAATTACTTCAAAATTGCAGCGCTTAAGACAAGGAAAAACTCAGAGAAGAATATTATCGAATTACAAACCGCTTGATTAGATGTGGTATTGTTGAGGAGAATGAAGCTATGCTTGCACGCTTTCGGGTGGATTAAATAGAGAGATTCGCACCATTCTAGACTATAAGGATTATAATAATATCACTGCTTATTCCATCTTGCTTAAAGCTGAACGTGAAGTGCGGATCGACAGCATTGGCGCCGCACTAACTTTTCTCGCAGTCGACCTTCATCATGGACACCACGCACATCATCTACTTCCACCGCACCATCACCTCCTCAGTGCCACCTCCAACCGTGATACAAGAAAGAAGGCACAACCACCACTATCTCGCCAAGAGCACACCGCTGGCCTCGCACAGAGCTCTTCTTCTTCCATGGCGCCAACAGGCACACAAGTGATATTATTTGTCGTCATTGTAAGGGAAGAGGACATTTTATGAGAGAATGCAAATCTCAGCAGTGATGATTGCTACGAGGATGGTGGGTATGAGTCCGCTTAGTGACTATGATGAGGAGACTTTGGCTCTTATTACACATGAGGAACACGGTGGAGATGATTCTGATCATGAGACACAATACATGGCTGCCAAGATGCCGACAGTATGAATGTTTAGTCGCTCAACGGTTTTGAGTGTGCAGGTTACACAAGTCGAGCAAAATCAGAGGCATAATTTGTTCCATACAAAGGAGTTGTGAAGGAACGCTCTATTCAAGGCCATCATAGATGGAGGGAGCTGCAACAACTTGGCTAGCATGGAGATGGTGGAGAAGCTATCTCTCACCACAAGACCACATCCACATCCTTACTACATCCAATGGTTCAACAACAATGCAAGGTGAAGGTAACACGCATCGCTCGTGTGCATTTTAGTATCTCTACATATGCTGATTATGTTGATTGTGATGTGGTACCTATGCAAGCATGTTCCTTGTTACTTGGTAGACCATGGCAATTTGATAAAAATTCAGACACCATGGTAGAAACAATCAAGATACTCTTGTTCATAAGGATAAAAATATTACTTTGCTTCCTATGACTCTCGAGTCCATTTTGAAAGATGATATTAATAGAGCTAATAAAGCAAAACAGAGAAAAATAAGAGTGAAAATCAGATTGTGGTAAAAGAATTTGAGCAACACATGAAGCCTAATAATAAACCATCTACCGTTGCTTCAAATTAAATTGAAAAGTGCATGTTTACTTGCCACCAAATCTGATATTGATGAGCTAGATTTTAGCAAATCTATTTGCTATGCTTTTGTGTGCAAAGAGGCATTATTTTCATTCGAGGACGGTTTTCCTTTTGCCCCTCGCCGTCACTAACATTTTGCAGAGTTCACGACGCCTTTCCACAAGACGCACACCGGATTACCACCTATTCGAGGGATTGAGCATCAAATTGATTTAATTCCTTGCATCATTACCCAACCGCACCATACCGCATCAATCCAGAGGAGACGAAGGAGATTATGCGCCAAGTACAGTGAGCTGCTCGACAAAGGTTATATACGTGAATCCTTTAGTCCTTGTGTTGTTCCTATTATTCTAGTGCCGAAAAAGGATGGTATGTCACGATGTGTGTTGATTGTAGAGGCATCAATAATATTACTATTCGTTATCGCCACCCTATTCCTAGGCTAGATGATATGCTTGATGAATTGAGTGGCTCTACAATATTCTCCAAAGTTGATTTATGAGTGGATACCATCAAATTCGTATGAAATTGGGAGATGAATGGAAAACAGCATTTAAAACTAAGTTTGGATTATATGAGTGGTTAGTCATGCCTTTTGGGTTAACTAATGCACCTAGTACTTTCATGAGATTAATGAACTAAGTTTTACGTGCTTTCATTGACGATTTGTGGTAGTCTATTTTGATGATATACTGATTTATAGCAAATCTTTGGAAGAACATTTGGAACATTTACGTGTTGTTTTTAATGCTCTACGTGATGCACGCTTGTTTGGTAACCTTGGGAAGTGCACCTTTTGCAATCGATCGAGTATCTTTTCTTGGCTATGTTGTTACTCCACAGGAATTGAAGTTGATAAAGCCAAGATTGAAGCTATTGAGAGTTGGCCGCAGCCCAAAACGGTCACACAAGTGAGGAGTTTCCTTGGCCTCGCTGGTTTCTATAGGCGCTTGTGAGAGATTTCAGCACCATTGTCTGCACCTCTCAACGAGCTTACAAAGAAGGATGTGCCTTTTGTTTGGGGTACCGCATGTGAAGAAGCCTTCACGGTATTGAAAGTAAGTTGACACATGCCCTTTACTCCAACTTCCTGATTTTAATAAGACTTTTGAGCTTGAATGTGATGCTAGTGGAATTGGATTAGAGGTGTGTTATTACAAGATGGCAAACCTGTTGTATACTTTTCTAAAAAATTGAGGGGCCTAGTCTGAATTACTCTACTTATGATAAAGAATTATATGCTCTTGTTCGACTTTAGAAACATGGCAACATTATTTATGGCCCAAAGAATTTGTTATACATTCTGATCATGAATCTTTGAAACATATTAAAAGTCAAGCTAAACTGAATCGTAGACATGCTAAATGGGTTGAATTCATTGAGACTTTCCTTATGTCATTAAACACAAGAAGGGTAAAGAAAATGTTATTGCTGATGCATTGTCTCGTCAGCTATACTATGCTTTCACAACTTGACTTCAAAATATTTGGTTTGGAGACCATCAAAGATCAATATGTGCATGATGCTGATTTTAAAGATGTATTGCAGAATTGTAAAGAAGGAAGAACATGGAACAAGTTTGTCGTTAATGATGGATTTGTGTTCCGGCTAACAAGCTATGCATTCCAGCTAGCTCCATTCGCCTTTTGTTGTTGCAGGAGGCGATGGAGGAGGACTAATGGGACACTTTGGCGTGAAGAAGACGGAGGACGATTTGCTACACATTTCTTTTGGCCAAAGATGAGAGGGGATGTTGAGCGCTTTTATTGCTCGCCGCACTACATGTCAAAAAGCTAAGTCACGACTCAATCCTCATGGTTTATATATGCCTTTGCTCGCACTCTAGTGTTCCTTGGGAGGATATATCTATGGACTTTGTTTTAGGTTTACCTAGAACAAAGAAGGGAGGGATAGCATATTTGTTGTCGTGATAGATTCTCTAAAATGGCACACTTTATACCATGTCATAAAAGCGATGATGTCGCTAATGTTGCTGATTTGTTCTTTCGTGAAATTATTCGCTTGCATGTGTGCCAAATACTATTGTTTCAGATCGTGATACTAAATTTCTTAGCCACTTTTGGAGATGTTTATGGGCTGTTGGGGACTAAACTGCTTTTAGTACTACTTGTCACCCCAAACCGATGGACAAACTGAAGTAGTCAATAGAACATTGTCTACTATGCTTAGGGCTGTTCTAAAGAAAAATAAGAAAATGTGGAGGAATGCTTGCCTCATATTGAATTTGCTTATAATCGCTCATTGCATTCTACTACTAAGATGTGCCCTTTTGAAGTTGTGTATGGTTTCTACCGCACCTATTGATTTGTCGCTTCTTCCATCTTCGGAGAAGGTTAATTTTGATGCTAAAGAACGTGCTGAATTGATTTTAAAATGCATGAGTTAACTAAGGAAAACATTGAGCGATGAATGCTAAATATAAACTTGTCGGAGATAAGGGTAGAAAACATGTTGTGTTTGCACCGGAGATCTTGTTTGGTTACATTTATGTAAGGATAGATTTCGATTTGCACAAATCAAAGCTAATGCCACGTGCGCTGGTCCCTTTAAGGTGTTGGAGAAAGTAAATGATAATGCATATAAACTTGAGCTGCCTCGCAGATTTTGGGGTTAGTCCCACTTTTAACATTGCAGATTTGAAGCCATATTTGGTGAGGAAGATGAACTTCCGTCGAGGACTACTTCATTTCAAGAAGGGAGGATGATGAGGACATCAATACCATTGTTACACCCACAGCCCCCGCCGCTATACATACGGACCAATTACTAGAGCTCACAAGACGCCAACTAAATTACTGTGTACTTTTGTTTCTTGGTAATGATTCTAATGTTCATGAGAATATGATGTCGCTTAAATTGGATACATTTGTTTTGCTTACAAATGAAGGGCCTAGCTTGGAGAAGGATGAACATTGGAGCAAGAACAAGCATGGAGATGATGGCATGCAAGGGGGACAAGAATGGAGTTACAAGTGATGATTTCAGGACTTTGAAGCCACCATAATGAGTGCATGAAGCCTTGGACGAAATATACAAGATGCCACTTCATAAATTTCGTCCAGAGGCTATTCTAGGTGTCACACACCTATTATTGGGCCAGCCCATGTAATTTCGAAATACATTAGTATAGGCTATTTTAGAGTCCGTATGTGTGGGGAAACAAGAGATAGGGTTAGTTTCGACCCTCCACCAAGGGCCACGAAATTCTCCCCTCTTCCTCCATATATACAGCCCTTAGGGCACCGCTTAGACTTTGGGTTTTGTTTAGATCAAAAGTTCGCCATAGTCTGCAACTTCGCATTTCGCTTGTGTTCAACGACTGCATAAAGGCCCACGTAACCCCACCTTGATCAATAAAGCTTTCATCTTATATTCGCAATATCCAGATTGCAATCTCGCTTTTTGCTTGTTCTTCGCTTTCGCAGAAATAGACCTCGTGGTCAAGTTGATCGTGTTCTCTGCGGGTCAATAACCTCTCGGGTTGGTTTAGCGATTGCTAAGGCGCGACGTCTCGCACGCCGTAGTCGGATCGCCAAAGTCGACTCCCACCAAAGCGAAATCCACCATCTCATCGAAGACGGACACCTTTGCTCTATCAGATGTCCAAGGCCCGGGCCGATGTCCGGGCCCCGAAGGTGAACTTGTCCGCTTTAGCTGTTCTCTTCATCCGTGGAGGGGTTGCTTGTCCATCTTCACGGCATCCTTGGGAGGTTCTTCTTGACACCTAATCATGCATAGTGTATCTGATTTAGGTAGTAGCCATGTCTCGAGAGGGTCATATGAAATATCATTTAGGAGAGAAGTCACCCTGCTTTCAAGAGGTCTTGCACGTGCTCGAGTCATAGGTCCTTGTGGGGTTGGATGTGTTGATGTAGAGTCCATGGGGATGATGGAAGGATGCTCGTGATCGTGGGGATCCGTAAGCGGTCTTGGTCCGGTCGCTGGACACAAACGGCACAATGGTTGCAATGGCTAACTTTAACTAAACAAATCCCAAGGAAAAGCTACTAGATGGATCTACTTATATAGGAGCAAGGGTGGCGCCAAGGAGGTGGAGGTCGTCCCAAGGCAGCCTAAAACTAACCCTAGGTCGTACAAGGCCAATGGGCTCAAGTGGAGGTGACGTAACACCTTGGACTTGTAGTTTCACTCGGATTCTGTGCAGCGTCAGATTGTTTCATCCATAACTCAACGCTCCGGATGGATTTTAAGGTAATCTGAATTGTGCTGGAAGGAGCATGAAATCTACTTTCCAACAAAAAAAAGAATCACCCAATTCGAGTCGGTATGAAAAGTTGTTGGCGTTTTGAGTCAGGTATGTTTGTGCAGTCCGAATCTGAATCCGTAACGTGAGAGACTTGGACTCTATCTTCTCTTGGCCCAAAAGTGACGTGAGAAGACTTTTGAACAGCACCTAAACTTCTCTTTTCCCTTATCTTCATATGTGGATTGTACAAATGTCCCATACACCTGCAATTAGACAAAACACAAAAGTATGTGAAGTATTTTTGTTCGATAACATAAATATATTATTGAATAGTTTGCACTAGAAATCACCCGACAAATATGCATGTATGCAATATTTTTGGTCT
Source organism: Aegilops speltoides (assembly GCA_021437245.1). Lineage (NCBI taxonomy): Eukaryota > Viridiplantae > Streptophyta > Magnoliopsida > Poales > Poaceae > Aegilops > Aegilops speltoides. The sequence continues at coordinate 1,721 of JAHHZJ010001510.1, read as the reverse complement.
TATCCAAGGTAGTCATGTCCTCATCACCGGGGGCTAATGTCTATAAGCAACATAATCTCTCGAATTTCCTTCAAAAGGAAGTGCCAATGGGTTCGTAAACTTGTCCGAAAAACAGAGACTAATGATGTTCTTTTGACTTTCGTACCAAAAAGTCCGCTTAAGTCAGATTTATGGGTTTCACCATGAGCCGCTTGAGTACTTGTGGGTCCGACACGGCTCCAAATGACAAAATTATGACCGCTTTAGTGAACATCTCTCCATTCTATGGCAGTCCTTGAAAGTACTTCATTTTCTCGCGGCGCTTTTTGCCCGATCGCTCTAAAATTTCTTGTCCTCTATAGAGGAGATATCGCTTCACATATATATCGACCGATGCCGTGAATGCCCTTTGTTCTTGGCTTTCACGCCACAGAGTTACAAAGATGCCATCCGCGAAAACAAGGAGAATAAGGCATATAGCCGCTGGATTTTTTTTCAATTTACGGCCAAATGAGATTGCCTTGATCATAGAGCATCTGCCGAAGGTTCGCTTGTCCCTACCAGGGGGCTAATGTCTATAAGCAACATAATCTCTCGAATTTCCTTCAAAAGGAAGTGCCAATGGGTTCGTAAACTTGTCTCGAAAAATACAGACTAATGATGTTCTTGACTTTCGTACAAAAAGTCCCGCTTAAGGTCAGATTTGAGGGTACTCCGGCCTCCCGCGCAAGGTGGGAGTATTTTCGATTCGCTACCAATGAGCCGCTTGAGTACTGTGGGTCCGACACTGACCAATGACAAAATTATGACCGCTTTAGTGAACATCTCTCCATTCTATGGCGTCCATGAAAGTACTTCATTTTCTCGCATGCTTTTTGCCCGATTGCCCTAAAATTTCTTATCCTCTATAGAGGAGATATCGCTTCACATATATATTGACCGATGCCAGAATGCCGCTTTGTTCTTGGCTTTCACGCCAAGATGAGTTACAAGATGCCATCCAAAGAAAAACAAGGAGAATAACGATATAGTCACGGATTCTTTTCAATTTACGGCCAAATGAGATCGCCCAGATCATAGAGCATCCGCAGAAGGTACCTTTGTCCCACGAGGGGGGCTAATGTCTATAAGCAACATAATCTCTCAAATTTCCTTCAAAAGGAAGAGCCAATGGGTTCGTAAACTTGTCCTCGAAAAACATGATTTAATGATGTTCTTGACTTTCAGTACAAAAAGTCCCGCTTAAGGTCAGATATGAGGGTACTTAGGCCTCCCCGGCGCAAGCGAGGTGTATTTTCCTGATTCACAAGGCCATGAAGCTGTTTGAGTACTTGTGGGTTTCATAACGGACTCAATGACAAATATATGACCGCTTTTAGTGAACATCTCCATTCTATGGCGCCCTTGAAAGTACTTCATTTTCGTATGCTTTTTTGCCAGATTGCCCTAAAATTTCTTGTCCTCTATAGAGGAGATATCGCTTCCACATATATATCGACCGATGCCTCGAACGCCTTTTGGTCTTGGCTTTCACGCCGCATGGGTTACAAAGATGCCATCCGCTAAAACAAGGAGAATAAGGCATATAGCCGCTAGATTTTCTTCAATTTATGGCCAAATGAGATTGCCCGATCATAGAGCATCCGCAGAAGGTACGCTTGTCCTTACCAGGGGGCTAATGTCTATAAGCAACATAATCTCTCGAATTTCCTTCAAAACGGTGCCAATGGGTTCGTAAACTT